>OY821754.1:70645126-70674858 GCA_963682095.1 Potentilla sterilis
TGCAGGAAATGGAAGCTACTGTTACTGTTGTTGATGGTAATGGAACAGAGACAGGCCATATAATTGTGACTACCATTGGTGGTAGAAATGGTCAGCCAAAGCAGGTAGAATATCTTTTGCACTTCAGTCTCCAAATGATTGACCACTGATGTTCTCTTCCACTTTCCTTGTTTTGAATCTCCTCTAATGGAATGTTTTGTCTATTGCAATTTTAGACAATCAGTTACATGGCTGAGCGTGTTGTCGGGCATGGATCATTTGGAGTTGTGTTCCAAGTAAGAATCTAGTATTTGCTGTACAACTCACTGTTTGAAATTTAGGACCTCTTTCAGTTGTTAGCAATTTTCATGCTGATTGCTGATTGCTGATTCTTCTTGTAGGCAAAGTGCTTAGAGACTGGTGAAACTGTTGCTATAAAGAAGGTTCTGCAAGACAAGAGGTACAAGAACCGTGAGCTGCAAACCATGCGTCTCCTTGACCACCCAAATGTTGTATCTTTGAAGCATTGCTTCTTTTCAACAACTGAAAAGGATGAACTTTATCTCAACCTGGTACTTGAGTATGTTCCTGAAACAGTTCATCGTGTGATTAAACACTACAACAAGTTGAACCAACGGATGCCTCTCATATATGTCAAACTCTACACCTACCAGGTAAAGTAAAGCTCCTGTGGATGCAAAATGAACAATCTTTTGTTTTGGAATCTCCTCTTTTGAGCAGTATGCTGCATGCTTTGAGACTTTAGAATTGAAACTGTTGACTTAAGATCAAAGCTTAGGTCGATTGATTATTAGAATTGTACGTCAAGCATTTTATCTGTTCCTTGTTCCTAAGGTTTGTGTTCATATTTGGCAGATTTTTAGGGCATTATCCTACATTCACCGCTGCATTGGAGTATGTCATCGGGACATTAAGCCTCAAAATCTTTTGGTATGTACTTTAATACTCTTATACATGTATGCCTATTGTCTTCAAAGGGCAAGACTGGCCTTTCTCTCTCTTTCTTTGTTGCATGTATGTGGAGTTAATTATGTGGTGAATAAGAAAGAGCGTGCTAGTTGAATGTAATTTCGTTGTTTCATATTTTATGCAGGTGAATCCACATACCCACCAAGTAAAGTTGTGTGACTTTGGGAGTGCAAAAGTTTTGGTATGCTTTATTAATCTTGCTGATTTTTGTTTTGTTTTGTCCCTTTTTTCTTTCTCTGTAAGTGTATTCATCATGGCATATTGTCGAGCAGGTAAAAGGAGAGCCAAATATATCTTACATCTGCTCTAGATATTATAGAGCACCAGAACTCATATTTGGAGCAACTGAGTATACTACAGCTATTGATGTCTGGTCTGTTGGATGTGTTCTTGCTGAGCTATTGCTTGGACAGGTTGGTGTTTTTTGGTGTTGCATTTTCTGAATTTGTTTAGTACAAAGCTAATAGAGGGAAATTTTCTCTTCCATCAGCCTCTGTTTCCCGGTGAGAGTGGAGTCGACCAGCTTGTTGAGATTATCAAGGTAATTTTATTATCTGTACCATCAGTATTTGGTAGAGCCCATTGTAACTTATCTTGCAATTAATAGCCATACGAGGATTATGTTTGACTTGCATTAATATGTAAAATAACTGTTTTTAAAGTTAGATTTTCATCTCATGTCAAATTGATGTGACTTAAACTGTAACATTCGAGGCAAATTATGCCAAAGCGGTTACATGGTGACATGGTGCCCTGATTGCTGGAAATTGTGAAAACAAAAATTACTTGTGATGATCCTCATTGAAAGAGGGATATTTTTGGAAGTTTGAGAGAGCAACCTACAAAATGTGTGTTCTGCTTCAATGAGAGCAGAAACAAGAGTTCTTTATATTAATAGCCTAGAACCAACTGTTGTGTGGTTGCATAATTAATGATCTGAATTCATATTCATGGATGTTTAGTTGTATTTAAGGTTGTAAAATGACCCAGAAGATAACTATGTTCCATTTCAGGTAAATTTGCAGTCAGGGTTGGGTGGTGTTGTCACTATCATTTGTGTCTTGTTATTCTTGTGCAAAGATGTGAACTCAAACCTTTCATCATGGTGCTGATTCATTTCTTACTTTCTCTCTAAATAGGTATTGGGCACTCCAACAAGGGAGGAAATCAAATGCATGAACCCTAACTATACAGAGTTCAAGTTCCCTCAAATTAAAGCTCACCCATGGCACAAGGTATGAGGAAGAAGGAAGATCTTTCTTTTTATTTGTTTTATTTATGATTTTTACAGTAGACAACATATTTATATCTGTTATTTCGTTAGATTTTCCACAAGCGTATGCCACCGGAAGCTGTTGACCTAGTTTCAAGACTATTGCAATACTCTCCCAACTTGCGGTGCACAGCTGTGAGTGTGAAATTTTCTTGTCTTTGTTCTTGGTAACTTTGTACATTTATGTATATCTCAATGACATTTATGTATCTCATGCAGCTGGATGCCTTGACCCATCCCTTTTTTGATGAACTACGTGACCTGAACACCCGCCTGCCAAATGGACGTTTCCTTCCACCTTTGTTCAACTTTAAGTCTCATGGTATGATACTGGTTTTGACATACAAACTGTTAAATAATTTCTCATCTTTCAAGCATCATACGAGGTTCTAACTCTGAAATTTACTTCTGTTGCTATCCATTAGAATTGAAGGGGGTCCCTGCTGAGATTTTGATGAAATTGGTCCCTGAGCATGCAAGAAAGCAAGTCCCATTCATGGCATCTGATTAGTGTGAAATGTAAGAAATTGCGTGCTTGGTCCGAGATATGAAAGCTATGTGTTTTCTTCACCTGCTATCTATCTCCATTTTATTTAATGTATCTCTATGTATGACCTTGTTATGTAAAAGCAGATTTAGATGTATTCTGTTTAATCTCGTCTTGTCCAGACCTCCACGGGTATTACTAGTACCCTCTCCCTGTATCCTAAAGATTGTAACATCTTGTAGAAGACGAATATTATCTCTATCAGAATGTTTATCTGTATCAGTGTTTCTAGAAAAGACAGATGGATGCCCCAGTGTTCCTTTGTGTTATCAATGTATTGAGGTCAGTTTGCCAGAAAAGTTTATTGAAAGGCAGCATTGCTCGAATTAGTCGAATGGCAAGATGCTAACAAAATGTGATTAGGTGTTAATTCCAAGTTTTTTTATTTTTATTTTTTATTTTTCATGTGTTGCATTAACCAACTCTATTCTCAAATCGGAATCTGAGGGTGGGAAGTTTCTCCATCTCCGTTACGTCCTAATTCTCGACTTTCCGTTCTAATATCCGTAACATTCGAAAATCTCGACTCTTTTCCATTCCAACAGCCGTAATCTTAATTCTTGAATGAAAATTCAATTCTAATGTAAAAGTTATACACCAAACATCATTTACTAAACAAATTTTAGTTACATGAACAATTAATATAGAACGAGTAGCGCTTTAGAGAACAAATGGAGAAACAAAGAAAATATTTTTGTTTTTTTTTTTTAAGTAGCCAAAAACTATAAATTGACCAACTGAGAGGCTCGAGAGATTGAAGAGAGTTGCAATGCCGTTGGGAAAGTACGACTGCGAATACTGCAACAAACAATTCCAAGACACACCATACGCTCGCAGACGTCATCTTCAGAGCCTCCAACACCTTCGGGCCAAAGCTCAATGGTACGACTCCTTCAAAGGTAAACCCCCCATCCTTCTTCTTCTGGCTTTCTTTCATCAGCTACTTAACATCCCCATCTGTATATCTCTGTATAATCAGTAACTCCATTTTTTGTTTGGGTGCAGATCCTAATGATGCTTATGCACAAAGCTTGGGAAGAGGGGTCTGCAACCGCTTCGTCAAAACGGTAATTGCATGTTCTTTGATTACCCAAGTGATATTTTTGGTTGCTGAATAATGGGTTGGAGCCAAAATTTGATCTTTCTTTGATTAGCGGAAGTAATCATGCATTTGAGAATCGGGTTATAGACAGAGTTTGCTTTTATATTTGGATTAGTGTTGATTTTTGATTTGTATTTATATAGGGATTTTGCCAATATGGGGATACTTGCAAGTATTTTCACCCCAAGAACAATCAGCAGAACACAATTACTCAAGGGGCATCAGGTAAACATATCTGAAACAGTGTTCAACTTTAGTTGGAGAAAGTATCAGACATTTGGATATGTATATGATATCTAATTGAAGCTGGAATACTGTGATAGGTGTAACTGATAATAGTCAGTCTTCAACTTTTCAAGGGAATCAAATGGTTACAGGCAGCTCTTTGTCAGGTAACTATGTGTTGCTTAGACTTAATTGCTGTCTTTGCTTTTGGTTTTAAACAGAATTTAGTTCTGCTGTCGAGTAGCTGTCTACGGATCTGTACACTAGTTGTTTCTGCTTAAATCTTGCTGCTAAGTTGTTTTCATGTTGCTCGACAGATGTGGTGGTCAGAGATAGCATGGGAATGTCATGGGGAAACCTACCTCCATCGTTAATGCCTCCTCCGGAGGGTGGATATCGTTCGCTTCCTTTTGTGGACTGGGGATAAGTCCTCTGTGTCTTGTATCCACCATTTAGGTATTGCTCTACCCATAAATGTTACTAGCTGAGCTGCAATGAAATGTGGTCGTCTCTCAGCAAAATGATGAGATAAAGAGACTGTCTTTATGCCATGTAGCGATGTAGCTTGTGTTCTGTATTATTTCACTGTGGCTTATGTTCATGTATTTCTCTATTGAAGTGAGTGTGTTGCACTTTGTAGGTATAAGCTCATTTTATCAGCAGAGCGCATTGTATTGTTCTCAACTGTTATGCCTTGGGACTTGCTAAAACCATGAACTTGCTCAGTTTTTTAAACCAAGTAGTTTTAAAATACAGCTTGAACATTGCTGAAACCATGAACTTTCTCAGTTTTTTACAGATTTCTGTGTCATGAAAATTTACATTACAGTAACTTAACAGATGGAAAGAAACGAGGCAAAATATGTGATTAGAGATGTTTGCTTCTTCCTCAGCAAAACTGCTCGTAGATTCGCTAATTATCTGGTTGACTGGTCTCTTGAAATTACAAATACATGTCTTCTTAAGGAGCCAAACAGAGCTATATTCATTGTATTCCATCAATAAAGGTGTGTGGATAGCAGTCATAGCACCATCCAAAAATGTTGGTAGAAAAATATTTAGATTCATGCCTGAGTAATACAGGTGTGCGGTAATTATGTAATAATTCATTAATGTCATTGATTCGCCCTTAAAACTAAAGAGGAAATATGAAAGGTAAAATTGGAAATGCAATTATATGATTTGGCAACATATATCATGACAACTGAGACCCTCTATCATTTCCCGTTTTGAATTGAGTGTTCTTTGTTATGAGACAGACGTGGCGGAGCTACAAGATGAGCTTAGAGGTGAAGGCTGAAGTTTTTCAGAAAGAAAGAATTACACCTTCCTCTCCAACTCCTCACCACCTTAGAAATTTCCGCCTCTCAATTTTTGATCAGTTTTCCCCTGCAGTTCATGTTCCGCTGATTCTCTTCTATCCCAACAATAGTGATATTCATGAGGCCAGTTATATTGATCCCAAATGTTTGGTTGTTGAAAGAACCAAGCTTCTGAAACGATCACTATCCGAAACTCTTAACTCATTTCTACCCCTTTGCGGGAAGAATCCAGGATGAAGCTTCAGTCTGTTGCAATGACAAGGGAGCTATGTTTCTGGAAGCTCAAGTCAACTGTCCCATATCAATGGCTTTGGAGAAACCTGATCTTGGTTTTATAAAAGATTTGATGCCTAATTTACAATCTGCTGAAGGAGACTCCGGGCATGATCTGCTACTAGTCCAGGCCAACTTCTTTGAATGTGGAGTAGCGATCGGTGTCAACATTTCACATAAGATCATCGATGCCTTCACACTTGGCACATTCCTCAACAGTTGGTCTGCAACTTCCTCCACATAAATATGTCGGTGCAGCTTCTTGTTTCCCTCCGTTGGAGTTGTTCAAGCCACAGCTACAGTTTGAAAATGTTTCTAATGAAAGGTGTACAACAAGGAGATTCTTGTTTGAATCCTCAAAGATTGAGTGTCTGAAGTCCATAGCTGCCAGTACTGCCGTGCAAAATCCTACGCGAGTCGAAGTCGTGTCAGCACTGATTTGGAAATGTGCGATGAAAGCATCAAGTGCAAACTCGGGTTCTGCAAGACCATCATCATCATCAGCATGGGTGGTAACTGTGAACATGTGAAAAATATTGGCGCAACCATCTGCTGAGCACTTGATGGGGAACCTTTTGGGGTTCTTTGCAGCAGTATCCAAGAAAGGGGAAAGTGAGGATGATCTTCGAGGCTTAGTTGCTGCAATGAGGAAGGGGTTCCTTGAACTCAAGGTGAAATATGGTACTAATGGTATTGGTGTGGACGATGTATGTAGACACCTGAAAGAAAATAATGAGCTGTTGCAAAAGGGTGATATAGAGTCTATAGAGTGCTATAGCTCCACCAGTTGGTGCAAGATGCCTTTTCACGAAACCAATTTTGGATGGGGAAAGCCATTGATGAGTAGTCCTTCAAAGGTAGCATTCAAGAATTTGAGTTCCATGAAGGATACCAGTGATGGACGTGGCATAGAAGTGCGTTTGACTATGAAAGAAGAAGACATGGTCATATTTGAAAACAATGAAGAGCTGCTTACATATGCTTCTCTGAATCCCAGTGTCATTTAGTTAGAGCCTAGCTACAATAAAAAGAAGCCCTCTCTTGTGCTTCTTAGATGATGTTTAATTTGTTACTAGCTACCTGTCTCTGTTTTAAACTTTCAACTATGGTTCTTCGAAATGAATTGTTTTTCAATTCCATCCAAGAGAAAATCAGGCTTTGAATACTCGTGCATTTCAGATCAGATACTCTACTTTTTCTCATTGCAAACAAAAACTCATATGAGAATTTGACTAATAGATTATAATGAGTACTAGCTCTACAGACTTAAAAGGCATACCAAGATAAAGAGTGAAATTATAAATATCTGGCCTCTTGAAACTTTCAAATATGTGTCCTTAAGGAGCCAAACAAAGATAGATTCATCTTATTCCATCAACAAAGATGCTAAAAACAGAACCCCTTAAATTCCACATGATAGACTTGAAAAGGCAAATGACGTATTGTGAAGATCTCCAAATCACATGTTGATAAATTCCACTTCACAAGTCTTTTGGAACAGAAATAATTTCTTGAATAACTAAATCTCTTCAATAGACGGAAGGTCTTGTGCTGCATAAATTGTCATTTTCTTCAAAGCTCGACACTTCTCTAGCCAATACTTTGCTGCTTCCATTTTGGTTCGCTGTCCCTTAAATTCCATTATGGAGATAGTCTTAAGGTGTTAGGAGAGGCAAACAGTAACAGGTTCTGTAAGATTCCATTTATACTCTTCATCTGATATGATTCCCTAAACAGTAAACATAAATAAAAAATGAAATGAGAATAAGAGTACTTGCATAGTAGTATCAAATAGCAGTATAGCACAAATTTAAGAACATCTCCCTTACAATTTCTAAGACAAGATCTTCCAAATTAGGCAACGCGTTGAGAGAATTTGGTGTTAGCATTTAGCAACTCCAAGTCATACAGCTTCAACTTCTTCAAATTACCAAAAGCTGACAGATCACAACCCTTCATGAAAGATACAATATTGATCAAAGAAAAACTCATGCAGACATTGAACATTGATTGGAATATATCTGTGCATAAGATACTATTCAATTTCTAAGACAAGATCTACCAGTTAGGTCTAATACAAAGAAAGAACACTAAAAACACTAAATATATAAGTTGATAACGGAAATAAAGAGATGCAAGTGTATGTGCATCTTACAAAGTCACTATAATGAAGATGCATGACTCTGCGAATCCGCATAATGTCAAATTACTCCTTCTCCAAATGAAAGGAGAGGCATATCTATCTCACAAATTCACTTTAGCTAAACACTTTGTAATCTTTTTTTGTCTGATTTTTCGTTTGCATAATTTTCTCTAGCAAACATACTGTAAATAAAGAAGTTCCTATACTTACCTCCAAAGAAGGAGCTGAAGAAGACAGATGCTGAACACCAGAAATATCTGCTAGACGCACAGATGCTCGGTTGACAAAGGCACTAGTTTCGGATTGATGGCCTTTCAGATGGATATTGGCCTTGACTAAAGATTTTGGATTATCCAAAGAAAAATTTGAAAATGTTTTCCATGTATTTTTTAGGATGATCTCAGTGATATCAAGGATTTCGAGCTTGGGGGATTTGACTAAAACTTTGCATAAACCACAATCTGACAAACTCATTTCTAAACTCTTCAATTCAGACGCAGAAATGTTAAGCTCTTTATTAGAAGAGAGCCAGTTGTGAAAACCTACAATCAAATGCTCAAGTTTCGGGTACTGAGAAAAAAGGTCATATAAAATGCCACCCAAAAAGTTTTTAATTGTAACATGGAGAAACTTGAGACTGGGGAAGCACCACGATTTCGGAAGATGGTAGATCAAAGAATTTGAATGTAGCTTCAAAACCACTAGTTCTTGCAGGTGAAAAGGCATTCAGGTGACTCAAAGTCACCAGAATGGGAACGAGGGTAACACCTGATAGAAAGATCAAGTTCAACTACATTACGTTTAATGGCAGTGCGTATCCAAGTATCAACATCAGCACTTTCTTCCCTAGCACAAAATCACTCGAGACGAAACTTTTGAATGTCCAATGAATCGCGTAACAAGAGTACACGATTAACCGATCTGAAATAACCTGAGTCGTTCGCGGTCTGTTTCAATTTTCTGAAGTATAGACTAGGAACAGACTTCCATATGGTTTTCCATCTAGTAGACGAAACGTTGGTCCTCACAGCACACTTTGTTTCGATGAATGAAAGGATGTGACAACAAAGTGCATTGATGCCCTTAGTCGATCTTCAAAAGTAGGTTGCTGAAGCTTTAACTTCTTGAATTCCATTTGTACCCTGATAAAGTATTGCACTGTTTCATGTAAAATCCCCAAATCTACGGTTTCTCATAACCGATAGAGCATGTCAGGCCCTTCGAATAATAAACCCTAAAATACACATTTTATATATCAAATTCTACTGTCGAGAAAGCAATTTCAACCGAAACAACTGGGATGAAATATCTTAATTAGACACGGGAAGAAGGGCAAAAATCTCACCTTCCTAGAGAATTCGAAAGGCAGAGTAATAGGCTATAGTCTCATAGTTTTTCATTTTTCTTTTTTATTTTATAATTAAACTTCAAATGTAACTAGGCAGGTCTAAATGGGCTGACCCAAGGATCGATAACTGATTACCAGGAATAAGAAGAAGAAGAAAAATTAATTTCTTTTCAAGTCGAAAAAGGAATCAGTTGCTGGCAGTGTTATGTATATCATTGGATATCCTTATCGGGGAAGGAATACTTACCTCTTCTATAAAACAGGCCATTGCACCTGCCGTAAAAAACTCAATGGGTTCATCTACCACTATGAAGAAGAACCAGAGATCAACAAAGAAAGATCACGTGGATGATTATTCAGAGTATGAGAATTGGTGCTTCATCTGCAAAGACGGCGGGACACTAATTCTATGCGATCACGAAGGCTGCTCCAAAGTCTATCATCCTCGCTGTGTCGGCAAGAAGATATCTTCCTTCAGAAATAAACGGCGCTGGATTTGTAATCACCACTCCTGCTCAGCCTGCGGTGGTGCCGTCACTAAAACTAAGAGCATCTCTTGCCTTCTTTGCACTTATTCAGTGTGTGGTAGTTGCAGGTCTAATTCGGAGTGTGCAGTGGTGAGAAGGAAGGAGAAACTTGGCCTTTGCAATGACTGCTTAGGTCTTGTTAGGCTTGCAGAAGAGAATGGAAAGTATGGACTAGATGGAAAGAAATTAGACGTCGAGGATCCGGAAAGACCCGGATATGGATTCAAAGAGTGTTGGGAAATCATCAAGGAAAAGGAGGGCTTGACCGTGGATGATCTCTACTTCCCATATTCCAAAGGAGAAAAACATAGTCATGACAGTGAAGAAACAGAACCTCACAGGTCAACGTTGAGGAAAAGGAAGGCAGAAGCCCACAGTAGTGCGGATAAAGAAGATGAACTTGGTAGTGACGATCTTGCAATACACAACCACAAGAAGCAAAAGTTAGTGAGCTCAGAGGAGGAGGAGGAGGAGGAGGAAATGATTCCTTGTCCAACTAGGAATGAAGAATCAGAAGGCCGCTTTGCATCCATAGTTGCTAGTAATATGAAGCTTGTCTACCTGAGGAGGAGTTTAGTGGAGGAGTTGATGTCCAAGCAGCCTGCTGACATTTGGGAAAGAAAACTAGTTGGAAGTTATGTGAGAGTGGAAAATGAACCCGAGGACTCTTTTCAGATAAAATCTTCTTACCAACTTTCACAAGTGAAAGACGTATTTAGGAACCACAATAATGGAGAAGAAATTCTCTTGCATCTGCTTACTAGAGAGGTTCCAATTTCAATGTTATCGGATTGCGACTTCACTGAGGAAGATTGTGAAGATCTGCAAGAAAGGGTGAACAATAACCTAATAAGGAGACCGATGGTTCTTGAGATTGAACAAAAAGCAAGAGAGCTGCATGAGGATATAACTAAGAATTGGATCGAGAGAGAGTTGGTGCGGTTAGAGAATTGCATTTGTCACGAGAATAGTCAGCATGGATGGATCAACGAAGCGTTACCAGAGTATTGGAATCAAAGAGAGTGTTTAAAGCAACCATCTGAGCAGGAAAGACTCTTCAAAAAGGTGCCACAAGTCATTGCAGATGAATTAGACTTGAGCAATTTATGACTCTTTCATATGTATCTCAAGTTATTAACGTTGTTGTTAAGTAGTAAGAATTCATCATAAATAATTTTCATTCGATAAAGTGGGATATTCCAACTTCTATTCCATACATATTTATGTTGATTCTTAAGTTCATTTGATGAAACTGAGGTTCTAATCTTGTCTGGTGAATATGTAGAGTGCAATAAGTAGGTTCTTACAGTCTTTACAAAGAAATTCAATTGGCCAAATTCATGACTTCCTGCTAACCCCAGGTCCTTACAGGCCAGGCAGCACTTTAAAACTACATCTCTTTGAAAAATGAAGGAGACTAACTTAAGAATCAACATTTTTCGTTCTTTAGCTAAAAGTAGACTAACTTGATTGCAAGCTTCTTGAAATGTCCGTGCATACAATACTCTGCTTCTTCTTGTCTAATACTTGTTCCCTAAGTGCATGTTTGGTACAAGGGACTAGCTGATATTGCACTAAATAAGAGGTACAAAGTAGTGTGAGTTATGTTTGGTGTGGGGGAGTATTAAAATAAATGGTACTGGTTAAGGCCTGTTTTTTCTCTCAACCTCCTTAGGTAGTGTTATTGTGGGTACTCATTTTTGAGACCCCAAATTAACACCACATCTCTCCACCTCTCTCTCTTTCTCTCTCTCTCTCTCTCTCCTCCTTATGTAGTACTACCTCACTAAACATGGTACAAATTAGTATTGGGTAAGCCTACTCAAGTGAGGGTAGGCCAAGTATTGATAATAGAGTGACTCACAATAATCCCGAGTACCAAACGTGCACTAATTAGACTCGCATAGAGAGCAAGCCAGCTTATCACCTACTGACTCTGGGAACAATTTAGGTACTTTTAGTGCAAAGGATACCATGCACGAATTCTAAATTTGCAAAATAATTCTCAATGTTTAAGTTATATTTAGTATAAATAATTACCCAAAACTACATTTTGGTATTGATATTCACCAATAGCAAGATCTGAATTTTTTGTACCATCAGCAGGATTTAACAGTAACAGACTGTTAATCCGTCCAATGTTTAATGACATAATTAACCCTGAAAATCTAAAAATTACAACACATGCCATATATATATATATATATATATATATATATATATATTTATAAAAAAAAAAAAAGCCACGACCCAAACTCTCCTCTTCTCTTCTCCTCTCCTTCCCGACCAAAATCCCTAACCTAATCTGAGATTGAGCGGGTGGCGATGGCAGAGCGACGGCGGAGGTGCGAGGCGGAGGAGCGAGACCGGAGGCCCGAGGCAGCGAAGGCGCGAGGGCAGAGGCGGACGACGACGACGACGAGCGAGGCGGAGACGGACGACGACGACAACGAGCGAGGCGGAGGCGGACGATGACCGCTGCTCTCTCTCTCTGAGTTTTGTATGTTGGTTTGGTGGGACTTGGAGGCGGGAGAGGGCCATGGTGGTTGAGATTGGATCGGTGGAGGACAGTTTGTGGAGGAGTGAGGGATCTAGAATTTTTTTGGGGGAATTAGGGTTTTGAGTGGGAGGAGCCACGGAGGGGAAGAGTCGGAGGAGGAGGTGGGGTAATTAGGGTTTTGGTCGTCGGAGTAGGCTTGGAGGAGATCCATCTAGGGATTTGAGTTTGAATTTGGGAGGGGGTAGATTAGAGTTCTGTAATATTGGAGCGCGGCGGAGTACGACGGAGCTACTGAGGGTCAGTAGTATTAAAGCGCGGCGGAGGACGACGGAGATACTGAGGGTCAGTAGTATTGGAGCTCGGCGGAACTACTGAGCGTCAATAGTATTAAAGCGCGGCAGAAGACGGTGGAGATACTGAGGGTCAGTACTATTAGAGCGCGGCGGACAACGGCGGAACTACTGAGGGTCAGTAGTATTAAAGCACGGCGGAGTACGGCGGAGCTACTGAGGGTCAGTAGTATTAAGTTGAGTTCTGAGGATCAGTAGCATTAGACTCACTGAGAGTAATTTTGTAATTTAAGAGTTAACTGATTCTGTTAGTTTTAGATGAAATCTTACTATTGGTAATTTGAAAAAAAGAATTTTGCTAGTAGTAAATATTAACACAAAATTGTAGTTATTGGTAAAAAACCCTATTTAGTATAGTAAAAGTATGGAGTATATGATTAGGAGTCGTCACAGCCAACCAAAGTACTAAACTAGACAATATTAAGTCCACTGGTTAGTATTTTAAGAGCAAAGTATACTAAACTGAAGCTATTTAAAAACTACTCTATCCCCAAAAGAGCAGGCTAATCATTAATCCTAATAAAATTTTAAAGCTGATCATCCTGCACCTTAAAGCTGTTCTCTGAAAGACTAAAGCATTGTGATAATGTATATATTGCCTAAAGACCAAGCAATGCTAAGTTCACACAGACAACAGAGAATGTGGCCGCACTGCAAAAGAAAATAACCAGCTGCAAGAAGCTACTGACGGCCAGCCATCACTGGATTGAGTTTCTTCAAAGCATAAAACTAGCTTTCTGCATGACCTCATAATAAACCCTAAAGAAGATGCACAATATTTAATTTCTGTCTTCTTCAATACTTCAATTCCACATTAGGGGATAATATATTTTAATAACAGGAAAATGCAGTGGAAGGTTGCAACATATAGACCTAACAGCTTTCCTAAAATGACCACTCGTTAAATCTTCTCAGCCGCTTTAAAATCATGCTATGCAATTCCTGGTTCAACATAAAGATCCTAAAGCACCAACTTTTCTTCACTGAAAATGGGTTTATGATTATGCAAGTGTTCGCATGCATTCCCTCAGCAAAAGAAGCCAAACCCAGAGCTCTATATGGAGGTGGTCGGTTTCTCAACACTGTTGTATGCGTTAGCTAGGCGTGGACCGACCTCATAAAAAGTAGCTTCCCACTAAAATTCCTAGTATGAAAATGACTTTTAACACTCCCAAGTCCCAACTGAATGTTCTGTAACTCTAACAGCCTCTGATATTTCCAAACTTTGTAGTAGGGTTTATCCCTTTGCAACTTGTTTGGTGGTGGTGCTGATCAAAGTGGTCACATTATAGCTTTTTTTTAAAACTCTTATGGTAATCTTCAACTTCCTAAGATCGTGGGTACCGTGCTTCTATTTAACCCTATCAAAATTAGCTGATAAATGTGGAAAAACCCCAGTTGTATTCTTTGAATTTCTAAAAATAGAGAAATCTTTGGGCTCTACCACCCTACTCTAGTCTTCTTGCAGAATAGAACTCCTTCTATTATAAGTACCCAATAGTCTTTCATTCCAGTTGCTCCACATCAACTTAGTGAAAGCCATGCTGATCAACTTTGTTCTCACTCAAATTTTCAACTTCTTTTTTTGCCTCTTGTTTCTTCCAATACACGGCAGACTTCACTACACTTCTTCACTTTTAGTGTCTCAAATTTCAGTGCCGCCTTCTCCTGCACCCGCTGCTGCTGTTAGCCCGACTTACAATGGTAGTTCTGCTCTTGGTACTACTGTTTTCAATGTGAGAACTTTTGGTGCAGTTGGGAATGGTGTTACTGATGATACTGAAGCATTCAAAATGGCTTGGGACAGTGCTTGTCAAACTGAAGATTCAGAAGTACTTGTTCCGAAAGGTCATTCCTATATGATACAGTCTACCATATTCACAGGGCCATGTAAATCAGGCCTCAAATTGCAGGTAACAATGTATTTGGTAACTATTTTTTACTACTTCTTCTCTTAACCAAAATTTGATGTGTTGTTGTTTGGCTTGTTGGTGCAAACAGATTGATGGGATATTAGTGCCACCAGATGGACCGCATTCATGGCCTAAAAATATTAGTAAGAGACAGTGGTTGGTTTTCTACAGAATCGATGGAATGTTAATGCAAGGAGATGGTGTAATAGATGGTAGAGGACAGAAATGGTGGAATCTTCCTTGCAAACCCCACAAAGTAACTAAATCTTTTCTTATTGCCTTATTGGTCCTCATCACCATGAGCTTTGGTTTTCAGAATATATAGAAATCTTTTTTAGATCTTTGTCGGTACTGATCTTGTGTATATGGTGAATGAACTCTTTATTCTAGTATTCTCGAACTTTATTTTCTACATGTAATGGAACAGGGACCCCATGGAACAACACTGCCTGGACCTTGTGATAGTCCGACTGTAAGTTACAGGAGACAGATTTCTCTTGAATTGTTTCTAATTTCAAATGTAATGCGAGACTAATTTTCTGTTGCAGGCTATAAGGTTCTTCATGTGCTCTAATCTGAAACTGCATGGAGTCAAAATCAAGAACAGCCCCCAGTTTCATTTCAAGTTCGACAGTTGTCAAAACGTTCTCATAGAATCACTTACCATAAATTCACCTGCCCTTAGTCCCAATACAGATGGAATTCACATACAGAACACAAACAATGTGAAAATATACAATTCAGTCGTGTCCAACGGTAACTATTCAACAGCCTCTTCCAAATGGACTTATCCTCTCCCTTTCACAGAGTTCATCATTCTGCTCTTTGGTTTCATGTGCAGGTGATGATTGTGTATCAATTGGAACTGGTACTTATAATATAGACATTAGGAACATTACTTGTGGTCCAAGTCATGGAATAAGGTATATCCACTGCTTTAAAATTTTGTATATATGGATGGTTTCAAAGAGTTCATTTATTCTCAAAGTTTGATTCAACCCAAATACTCTTTGTTGGTGATGCAGCATTGGAAGTCTTGGAGATGGCAACTCCCGAGCATGTGTTTCGAATATCACAGTTAGAGATTCAATCATCAAGCACTCTGACAATGGGTTGCGGATCAAAACATGGCAAGGTGGATCAGGATCTGTGTCAAGCATAACATTCAACAGCATTCACATGGACACTGTACGAAACCCAATTGTGCTAGACCAATACTACTGCCTCACCAAGCATTGCCCTAACCAAACCTCTGCAGTTCACATATCAAATATCTTGTACAAAAACATAAGGGGTACTTATGATGTGCGAAGCCCCCCTATGCATTTCGCTTGCAGTGACTCATTGCCTTGTACAAACCTCACTCTCTCTGAAGTGGAATTGCTCCCTGCTACGAAAGGGCACTTTGTATCGATGCCGCTTTGCTGGAGTGCATACGGAACTATGCAGACAATTACTGTTCCACCAGTTTTTTGCTTGTTAGAGGGCATCCCTGAACTGTTGCCCCAGAATGATAGTGGTAGGTGTTAAATGTAACCAATATGGATCAGATTATGTATAATACATATAGAAGATGTTAGCTATTCTAAACAATACTCCAAGGAACTTAGAGTCAAAACTCTGCTACATACTGTTAAATGGTATGAATTTTTGTAAGCTTCTGTCTTGAGTTAATCTTTAAGTTTCGTTCTGTGTTTCGAAGTATCAATTTTGTCCTCGATTTCTTAGAGCATCGATCTCTGCTCTTGGATAGAGAGAGCAAATGCATTTCTGCTGTATCCATTCTCAATTTCTTGTAAATATGCATGCTTCATGTTTTTTTTTTTTTTTTTTACTTTTTATTAAATAACTCACACACCCTTACATATGTCAATGAGATTTGAATATATGACCTCAACGTTGTCAGTTAAGCTACTTAACCAACCAAGCCACAGTTGACTGACTGCATGCTTCATGTTAACCAACCCATGTTGACTGATTAAGAATTGTTCGATCGAGTTTTTCTGGTCTTTGGACTACTGATTATTTGAGGGCTCTTGTTGCATATCAATGTTTGAAAGATTATTACCAAGTATAGCATATTTGCATAGGTCAAGAATAACCTCACCTATATGTATACATCTCTATAGAGAAGTGAAAGACACTGACTAGAATGCTGAGTGATTGACATTAATGCAATAATAGTAGTTATACACTTATACACAACCCTTGGTAGTGATCTTATCTTCAGCTCTCCACCACCTTATTGATACAAGCAGTAGTGCCGCACTGCTAAGACATCACCATTTGAAGGTGGTTTCCTTTTTTCATTATACACGTGATCGAGTTCATTTCAGACCTTGCTTGATTTTCCTTCCTTTTTTACCTAGAAGCAAGGTAACCAAGGGTGGCGAAGATTATGACAATTTGAAAGTGACACCCTAACTGACACACTAGTGGGGGATTTGAACCTACAGATTGACTGTAACAAAAAGAATAATAAGAGGGGGAAAATAAAGCACACAGTAACATCACACTCAAGGCTTCAGTTGGATTTCAACACCCAGAACGTTCTTCTTTTGCTTCAGCCGGATTGCAGCAGAATTAGTACGTCTTGTTGCAGTTTTTGGATGCAACAAATTAGGGAATCATGCTTCACCTTTCAGCCTTCATGATACTACAAGTTTCATTGCAGCTGAAGTGAATATATGCACTAATTTTGTAGTACAGTTCTCTGCCAACGCTCTGTTTTGGAGTCTCCTTTTTCAAATTTATTGTATATGGCCACATAATTGGTTAATCCAATCATTTCATTTCTGTTCATTTTATGAGATATAATAATAAGAGTATTAGAAAGCTCTACAGCAAACTGGGAGTATGCCATTACAACTGGATTTTGATAAGAAATTCGGCAAGTTACCGAAACCTTGTCGAAAACATTTATGAAAATTCTTCATAAGAATGTTCATTCATAACAATTTATCTTAGATTACAATTTGTGATTATTCAAACTTTTCCATGTACGAAGCATACATCCACCTTCATAAATGCGGTAACTTCATACAAGCATACAAGCGCTTTCGGCATACAGGTGTGGTTGATGATGCATAAAATAGGAGTACTAACATAATGATGCAAGTACCTCTAGCAAGGAAGCAGCAAATTTCATTTGGGTCTCCTGATCTATAGTCAAGAAGAGAGGCACGTGCACAAAGAGCGATTTGATCCCATTTTGTTCCGCGAACCGAAGGGAATGATAGTAGACATAATTGCATACAAAGCGCCCTGCATCATCTGAGGTCATCACCTCATAACCTTTCTTTGCCAAGGCCTTGGTTATCTCCTCAACTGGAACAGAAGTCTGCACAAAGACAGAACAAAAAATCTTTCAATTACAAAATGACGATTGCAGTCATATGGTATTGTCATCATACTAAATATAATCTATCAGTAATTACTCTAAGAATCTTTAAGGTCAAGATACTATAAGAAACATGAATAAATGTTGATCCCATCATACCTCTCTTATATGTGAAATTCCACCATCTGAAGGAATGATAGGGACTTTCTGCAAAAGAACCAAAAACATTAAAACATAATCTGAACAATTTAGAAGGACATGACATTAAAATCTCAATCCACCAGTGAAAAAGAAAAGAAAAGAAAGATAAACAATGAACAAAAAAAACCTCAGAACTTCTATCTAACCTGAGGCTTCCATCCCATCTCATCAGGGCAACGGAAGGTAGCTTCATTGACAGCTTGATGCTCAATAGCAAACTTAGTTGCACCACTATTAACTCCAAAGTGTACCTAAATTATTTAAGGTAAAATGTAGAAAGAGTGAGATACATGACACATAAATGTGACTACTCAGCTAACAAAATATCTCTAATTAATGTCATCCTAGTCGAATCTTTATTCTCTAGCGCAGACATTATTGTTACTATGTTTAAAACTGATACCGAATAGTTTCTAAAATTGTATAGAAACATAAACAAAGATGGAAAAGGGACAATAGAGATCTTTTTTTTTTTTTTAACTCTTTTACCTGTATTCAGTTCCTGTATGGAACAATTGAAACAACAGAAATGCAAAGTAGTATTTTATCCAAAAGCTGAACCCAGATCATGCTAATGTGATTATATATGTATGGTTTTAAGACACATTGACTAACTGTACATGCTTTGCTCTTTAGCCTAAAGGTGCAATTCAGTAATGTGTGTGTATACTAAAAAGTGAGGAACTAGACTTAAGACCACTGACCCAAATAATTCTGCTGGAATTTGTGGAGTCCTTCTCGCTTATTGCAGATTGCAATGTCTGGTATAGGGGAAGAACTGCTCCTTGTCCTGCAGTTTCGAGAATGCTGCAACTACCAATAACCAGACCTTTTGGTGAGCCATTCTTCTTCACATAATCGGTGAGATTACTGACAATTGTCTCAGTTGGATTCTCTGAAACTCCATGAAATTTCTTAAAACCCGTCACATGAATTGTTATTGTTGAAGGACCTTCGGAACCCATTTACACGTTATTAGAATACAATTGAGGAATGTGTTATCGCATCAAATCAGAAGCTATCTAAGTACCTGCATCAAACAAAAGGAAATGAGTGAGCAAAATGCAGAGCAATAAATACAAGAACATAGCCAATTCAGAAAATTTCTATGTCTACCATCACCATCCTCCTCAATGTGATATACCACCACGAAATTTTATTGTACATCAATCAGGAGACTTCACACTCATTAACGTTTTCCCCCACAAAATTGAATTGCTTAGAAAGCAGAAGCTGAATTTTCCATTACCAGACTTCACATCACATCATATGAATTCATACTGTTAAGCAGTTAAAGTTAAAAAATTCAGCAATAAGATTCGGCAATTACAAAAACAACTTATAGCTCACATATACATATCAAAGACTGAACCGCAATTCTTTTTTCATTTCTTTCAGATATGCATTATCTGACTCTATGAGATCATATAATCATCCCGTTTTGGTGTAGAAAACCAAAGGGCATACAAATCAAAATTCTGATACAGCATGAAGATCAAGCAAAAAAAATATAATCAAAATTCTAATACAGTGGCATACGAAATCAGATTATACCCTCAATAAACACCATGTTCGTAAGAATGAACCCATCAGAATTCAAAAATGAAAACCAAACTGATTCCACACCCAGATGATGATATATATGGCAACCCAAGAACCAATCTACCAAAACAAGAGTGCTTAAAAATGAAAAAACAAGTCTTTGGGAATCAAAACATGTAAAACGAATATGAAGATGAACACCATAGAAAGAAGAGAGCTTTTGTTCTTGCCTGAAATCTTCAAAAGCCCTCAACCACCAGTCTTATCTGCTCGGAGATGATTTTATTTACAACTGGGGAAAGATTCCAATGAGATTAAAGAGAGAGAGGTTATGTTAAGAAACGTGGTAGTGGATGAGGGTCACTATCCAACAACAAAAACAGTGTGTATAAGAATCAAGATTAGATGCATAATGTTCATGACATTATAAAATTTGGAAATGACGAAGGCTTTTTGGATCGGATAATAGTATGCAAACCACGAATTGGATACATTCTCTATTGGAGTTGCCAACTCTTCCTTTTGTTTATCCAATCATCATTTGTCGTTTATTGTTTGATTATTACAATTTGGTCCAACCAAGAAAAATACCAAACTTGAAGAATCCGTAGTTTACATCGAGTTCCGATTGCGGACATCTTGCAAAATTAGTGAATGAGAGAACGAGCAAGTCTTGCAAACCTAAAACGAAACTAGAGGTGTTGAGGAGAAACCACTTACATTATGAGTAGTATTCAACTAGTTGATTGCAACTATTATATGTGATGGTTTGTTACCAAGGGAAAGTAGGAAACAGAGTTTCAATGAAGGGGTCAGTGAAACTAATGATCACTAGTTGGTAGGCTTTGATTGCTACTTTGAACCCACCTTTTAGTGTTGTCACTTTCAAATAAACCTGCATACATTGAATTGGGAAAGAAATAAAGAAAAGAAAGATGTGAATAAAGTTGTTGAAATTCCCCCCCCCCCCCAAAAAAAGAGCAGTAGTTGTTGAATTTTTTGTCCAATTATGAAATTGTAATAATCTTTAACCATATATACATAATGATATTTGAGAAACTTTTAATTATTATCGAGTGTCAGTTTCACAATCAATTACAATTGAAAATGTCACACCCTTGAATATACTCCATTTTTATTTTATAAATACTACCAACTTTTGACTTATACAACCATTTACTAAATAATAAAACTAAAAATGAATAAAACAATGCATTGAGAAAATATTTAGATGATGATCAATATCTTCGGGGCTAAATCAACAATGGAAGTCATGATCTTGAAGACTCGAACAATCAAAGATAGAGATCGAAGAAACCCTTAGGAGCAAAACTAATTCAACGTATTAAGTTAAAGAAATGTTCTTTCATGTATTTTAACATGAATATCAGACATATAACTGAGTGAGCAAGAGCAAACCTACAGTCCCAAAATGAAGTACAAAACAACCAGAAGAAGGGTTTTCCAACCAAAAGCCAAAACCCCAATTATATTGCTTTGGATTCATCCAAAGTCAGGTAGACAGTAGATGACCAGACACTGTTATTTTATGACGTACGACTTACCAAATCTAAGTCTCCGAAATACGATAATGTTTTGTCACTCATATCAGAGCCGTTTATTTTCAGACATATCCAGTCGTGGTCATAGTGAATTCCTCAACACCCAAAACCATAGTTCTTTGGTTACACTCGTCTCCTTGTCTTATGCTTTCTACTAAGAACATAACAGTGAAGCTTAAAGCTTCTGACTTTAAGGAGGATCTTAGACCTGAACTGAGAAAGAGATCAAAGGATGTCGATGTCGTTTCCAGCTGTCGCTCTACCCTTTATAGAATCAAAAGTCTCAAGGCCAAGCTATCTCTGCTCCAGTGCTTACCAGTTCTCTTTTGGGGTGTGTTCTCTAAATCATTCTTGTATTTCTGGGCTTGTGTTTATATATAATGCATTTCACTTAGCTCCTAATTTGTATATTGTAGTGTTAAGTGTATACATCTGAATAGGGTGTGAAAGTTTGGAACTTTTGAAGTTTTTGTGATGTCAGTGTATATTATTGATGGGGAAGAAGCATTTCTCTCAAATGGGTTCATTGTATAATGGGGTGAGTGATGAAAAATTTGAGTGTATGGACCAGAGTGTGATTTCTTTAGTTGAAATTAAGTTCTAGAGATTGGATTTGGCAGATGGGAAATGAAATTTGAACTTTAGGCATTGTTAATTGCTGCCCATCTTCCTCTTTAGTTATCTTTTTCCTGTTTAGATGTAAACAAATCGTATGTGGGCATCAAAGCCTGTAAAGTTCAGTACTTTAATTGGTTCCTTGTGTGGAATTTTACTATTTCTATTTCATATATTTTACTTATATCTTGTAGTGTTCTAGTCTAAAGCAATGGCAATTCAGATGCCATGTTGAACGATGCTATAATCTGGTCACTCTCTTGCTCTCATGTTCAGATGTTTTCCAT
Source organism: Potentilla sterilis (assembly GCA_963682095.1). Classification (NCBI taxonomy): domain Eukaryota; kingdom Viridiplantae; phylum Streptophyta; class Magnoliopsida; order Rosales; family Rosaceae; genus Potentilla; species Potentilla sterilis. The sequence continues at coordinate 70,667,166 of OY821754.1, forward strand.
TTTAATAATTTAAAGTATTGCTTGATGGTATGGTTTTGATATTGGAGGAGGTGCTGGTAGCAATATTCATTGTAGTCTTTCATGCTATAAATTTTGTTTTAGGAGAGTTGGGAATGGGAAATGGGGCAGGGATAAAGCTCTTTAACTTTGTAAGCTCAGTTCTGTCCTGTTTTTATCTGTACTACTTGATGTTTTGTTCCCTTATATGTCAAATGAGGAAAGTCTCATCATTTTCTGGGTTATATTTAGGCTCCAGAAAACTACTTACATTCTGAGTCAGGTAGGCCAGTTCTGCTTCATGGAGGCCCTGTCCGTTTCTGCATAAGATTTTGTGGCTTAAGACGACGGATTGTTGAGAACCTACACTTACAAATGCATAAGCGAAAACTTGGACCTACCAATGAGTTTAAGAGTATTAAAAATCAAGTCAAAGATCACCTACAAGGTATGTTGGATAAAAATAATAATTCTTCATGGGTTAGTACTTAGTTGAAATACCATAATTAATTCGTTTTCTTTAAAAAATAGATGTTCCAATTACTGTTCTTTTCCATTGTATATAAATAGTTACAGATTCTGAATGATATATCTGCAGATTCAAATGATGAAACAACAAAAAGAACCTCACAGGTCGAAGAAAGTTCTGTGCCAAATTTCCAACCACATGTTTCTGTTGATGTGTCAACTACTTCTGCGGAATCTACTTCTATGCCACAAACTCTTTCCTCCAAATTTCCCCATGAGTGTGGTGGAGGACCCACACTCTGCATTGCAGTCATAGGAGCAACTGGTGAACTGGCGAGGGGAAAGATTTTTCCTGCACTTTTTGCTCTCTTTTATAGTGGCTTTCTTCCTGAGGTAGGAGTAAGATGATTGTCGTATCTTTGTTCATTTGGATATTAAGGGCGTTGCTGTTGTCAAAATGTCATAAAAAAAAACGGTAGAATGGTCCTAGCATAAAACTAAATCTGGATAACATAAGAAGATACAAGAAGAATTTAATGTGATACTTTCATTAAGTAAAAGAGTGTAACCTTCTTTTATGTTTGAACTTTTGACTGCAGAATGTTTGTATCTTTGGTTATTCAAGAAAAGATATGACAGATGAAGATCTGAGATCCATGATCGCTTCCAATTTGACTTGTCGTGTTGAGCATCAGTATGCTTCCTCTGCCACCCTAAGTTCCATGAGATGCCTTCTAGTTTATATTTTCTTGTTTTTCGTTGCATGTGCTACAAAAGGGCCTTAAGATTTTCCTTATAGTAAAGATGTCAGAATTTGAAGTTAAATATCTGATATACAAATACCTCTCAGACAAAATTGTGGAGACAGAACGGATATTTTCCTTAGCAGAACATACTATATTAACGGAGGTTATGACAATAGAGAAGGCATGTCAAAACTCGATGTACTTATGAAGCAATTTGAGGTAAAATGAATGCACAAACACTAAGATAACACTTCCCTTTATTAAGCGCTCGTATATGATTTCAAGAGTTAGGTATATGCTTTAGATAATTGATTCTGTTACAGCTAACCTACCTCAGGGAAAATCTGAAGCAAACAGGATATTTTACCTCTCTGTGCCGCAAGAAGCACTTATAAATGTTGCATGTTCTGTTGCTGATAACGCCCAATCCCTGAACGGCTGGAATCGTGTGATCATTGAGAAACCTTTTGGTTTTGATTTATTATCATCTCATCGGTTGACACAGTCTCTCCTTTCTAAGTTTCAGGAGAAACAGATATACAGGTCTCTAGCAATCTCGTCATATTACAAAACATATCAAATAACAGACGTATGGAGTTTATTTCATATAAATGACACATTCTTCTTTCAGGATTGATCATCTTTTGGGGCGGAACCTTATTGAAAATCTCACAGTTCTAAGGTTTGCTAATTTAGTATTTGAGCCACTATGGAACCGCACATATATACGAAATGTACAGGTAATTCAACTTTATGTATCTTAGTCATACCACAAGATCTACTGTTCTCTTTAATATATCCAGAAATGTTATGTAAAACACTTAAATTATGATGCAGGTCATTTTGTCAGAAGACTTTGGTGTCCAAGCAGGAAGGTATCACTTCCTATTGCCGTCTGGTGGCTGTATCGTTGATTTATGTTAATAGAGTTGATCCAAAAGGAACCTTCATGATTATTTATGTTCTTTATCCTTTTATGCAGGTACTTTGATGGTTATGGGATCATTCGTGATATAGTACACAGTCATATACTTCAAACAATAGCATTGCTCGCCATGGAACCACCAATAAGTTTAGATGGTGAAGATATCCGAAATGAAAAGGTATTCGTGTGTTATACTTGCTTGCAATGCTATAATTTTTTAATTTTTTATGATGAGAAGCTTCTTTGCAGGCCAAGCTCTTGAGATCAGTTCGCAAATTGGAGCCGGGTGATGTTATTCTTGGCCAGTATAAAGCCAGGGCTGGTGATAAGGTTGATGTATATATGAACAGCCTGACCCCCACATACTTTGGTGCTGCATTGTATATTGACAATGCACGCTGGGATGGTGTGCCTTTCTTGATCAAAACTGGCATGGGACTCATCAAACACAGGTTAGAGATATTGGACTAGTGCTGTATATGGGAAAACTTTTTATGTCAGTTCCAATTTATTTGCCCGGTTTTGCTTCACTGATTGTATTAGTAACAGAAAGGTTTAAAGGTTTAACATAGAACAGAATCATGGAATAAAATTTGCTGCTTAGTGTACATCAATCTTTTACAGTACAGTAAAAGGGACTAATGATTGGAAAACGTTGGGTAAAGGTAAATCTTGTTCATGCTTAGCAACTTACAAACTCCACACCAACTATGCAGGGTGGAGATACGCATACAGTTCCGTCATGTCCCCGGAAATCTTTACCGTGAGCGAATGGGGCATAATATAGACCTTGCCACTAATGAGCTGATTCTGCGTGATACACCAGATGAAGCCATCCTAGTCCGGGTAAACAATAAGATTCCAGGATTGGGGCTGCAGTTGGATTCTCCAGAACTGAATTTGCTTTACAAGGACAAGTAAGCACTATAAGCAAAGTCCAATACAAAAGTTATCTGCAAGAAGATGTCAAAATGCTTGTTTTTGCTCGACATAAAAATGTGCTTATTTGATGTCGATATAAATGGCAGGTACAATGTGGAGATGCCTGATTCATACGAGCAGCTTCTCCTTGATGTTGTGGATGGAGACAGCCATCTATTTTTGAGAAGTGATGAGCTTGCAGCTGCATGGAATATTCTAACTCCGGTGCTGGATGAGATAGACAAGAAGAATATAGCTCCCGAGCTGTACGAGTTAGGGGGTAGAGGTCCACTAGGAGCATACTATCTGTGGGCAAAACACGGGGTTCCATGGGCAGAGGACTAGAAAAGCTTTCAAAAGTTCTTCATCAACAGCTAAATGAGTGAGTTGTCAATCTACTGTATTATGTAATGATGACTGCAAGCATAGCTTTGTGATTCTGCAAATGCATCGTTTAAGATTGAAAATGATGCAGGCCACATAAATCATGGAAAGAGTTTAGTCGTTCACGCAAAGTACTATTAGTTGCTTGAGACTTGTTGTGCTTCTAAAGCAGGATTAAACCAAATGGTAAATGACAAGTTGCTTAGGGTCGACTCAAAACTCTGAGGTATGAGCTCAATTATTTCACTACAAAACAATTATGCGGTTGTTTACTTTTTTCAATGAATAATTCATTGATGGAACAAAGGGGCTCCATATGATATCATATTATCATAATGCAAATATTCAAACAAAAATATTTTGAAAACACTTTAAAAACTTGGATATAAACAAGTAAATACTCTTGACCATTGAAGTTACATAATCTCACAAAAATTTCGGAGTCATTATTTCTTTCAGAATTGGAAATGCATGAAGTTCTAAGGACTAGAAAACATGAGAGCAATGTAAATCGATGCTTTAGCCGTCTTATTATTCAAACCTACACTACGTTGAGACTTGGTAACAAACAAATTAGTTCGTTCATTTTAAACACGTTCTGCAATGGTTAAAAAGAAGAACGACACATGATACACACTCGATCGGCTCACTACTCACTAAACTTTTCTGGGCAACCAAACAACACATGATACAACACCCATCTATGAATTTCGTATGACTATTGGTGTGAAAGAATCAAAACGCAGGAAGAAGATGTCAAATTGTCCCATGTCATGATACTAGAGTCACGGAATAGTTGGTAGAAGCATTACGTTATGGGACTTACGCAATCAATATTCCAAACTAGCATCAAAGTGACCTATCTGCCCATTTCTTCCCATACTATGTTGAAATCTCTTTCGTTGGGGCAAGTGGGCATTATCGTCTATAGAAGACTTTCTTGATTAAACAAGGTGGACTTACTCTATATAAAAGAGTCGGTAACACGCTTTCAGTTCATGAATTCACAAGCAACTCTTTATCTCTTACTGACACGGAAACAAGTTCAAGTTTGCTTCTTTCTCACTCTCTCTCTCTGGCTCTCTCTCTCTCTCTCTCTCTCTCTCTCTCTTTCTCTCTGCCTTATGGAAGGAGCAAGAAAGAAGAGGAAGATGGAAGTAGAAGAAGAGGATGAAGAGGAAAAGATTGAGAAGTTCTTTGCTCTAATTAAGAGTACAAGGCAGGTGTGTGAGATACTCAAGGGCAGTTCAAACTGGCCAATGAAGAAGAAAGATCAGAATAAGAAGGAAGGTGATCCAGAGAAGAGTAGCGCCGGGGCTTGGAACCTGGCATTTCAACCAGAAGACTTCCTTGATCAAGATGACAAAGCCACTAGTGCTGGTATAGGTGCAGGTCCTTCGCAAATCCAAGAAGACGATAAAAAGGAAGAAGATGAAGGAGGTAATGGTCTAGACCTGAAGCTTTCTCTGTAGGAAGGAACTGTGAAAGTGCAGTATGTGGAAAACTTGGAACATGGAAGCTAGGCAGGTCGATATTGATCCTAATAGTGCATGCACGATGCACCTTCCTCTATATGCTTCAGGTTGACTTGTATTCTAAATTGTAAGCATCAAGAAATTAAGCACCCATTAACTAAGCTTGCTACAAATTATTCTCTGTAAATTGACCTGTGTGCTCTCTATATATTTTCTAAATGATCGAATCCAATGGAACTTACAGTGAGAAATCAGAACTTAGCATATAGCAACTTGAAAAGAGTTAACTTAGTTTACCAGAAACAAAAATATCTTAGTAGCTACTTAGGAGTAACGACCAGCATAAATTAATCACGACGAAAGAAGAAAATTATGTGATGTAATAGCATGGGCGTCTGCAAAGCAAACCACCAAATTACGACTCATTGCGTCTTTGAAAATGAATGAGTATAGTTGATGCATATCAAAACATTGGGCCAGATATAAAAACATCCATATTCCCAGAAGAAACAAAAAAAGTCACGAGGAAGAGCATAAACAAAAGTAAAGATTACAGATCTAAATCATTACTTTAGACCCAGAAATTAAAAAGAAGGATCGAGCATAGGGTCATATTTGCCAAAAAGCATCAGCAACAGTCATTCAAGGACCTCAGCTATATTATCCCAGTATCAAAAAAGAAATAGAAAAAGATCACCTAGCCTGGACTCCCCTCAAGTCACCAGCGTCCGTATATAGTCGTCAGAGCAAGCCTTCTTCCCTAGTTCCCTTGATACCAATGTCCCAAAGGGTAGTTGATTCAACTCCTCAAGGACTGTGTAAGCTCTGCTTCAGGAGTTCTTGCTATCATAAGAAGCTTCGGTTTGCTCGATATCAACTATCTTCACATATGAACTTCCAATTGATCGCTATCATAAGGATCAACCTCACCAGTACAGTAGGCACCCAATGACTTGTGACAATTTGGCATTAATGGGGATCAGGATACTAAACACGGGCCTCCAACAGTCACTCAACATAAATAAAGAGCAACGAACTCATAAAAAGGGCAAATTTATGCCACAAATAAATTGATTCTATTCATAAACTATAAGGTTCCTCACAACTATTACAATACTCATATATATAGAGTTTACAAACTTAGAGAACAAGTAGACTTAAGCTTATATGGAAAGCTAACTAAATGTAATTCCTAAATTAAATGTAAAAAGATACCCTAAGAATATCTAACTAATGAAATATAAAAAATTACAACCTATAATTAAATAACAAATAATATGTTTGAAGTTGTCTTATATGCTCCTACATCAGACTCCCCTAGTTGGAAAAAATTCGTCCACAAATTTAAGCATTGATTGAGGAAAATCTTGGCAAAGTATTTCATTACTTCAAATTGAATAGTTTGTCATTGAATTTTTCTCTTCCAAATAAATAGATATTTAGAATAAATGCTTAATCTTGATTCCATAAATTTTCTTTTCACCATTAACTTTGCAATCCCAAAACTCCTCCGATCACCCTTGATCTGATTGATGAGATGAACTAAAATTTTGGAAATCTCCATAAGGAATGAATTAACTCCAATGAAGTCAACAAAATTATGCACAATATCCTTCCGCCATATTGACTCGAGTGTGTCTTCATTGACATCTTTATCTTTCAATCTTTCGTTCCCATCACCAACTTCAGAATCTTCATAATCATCATATCTTGGTGGTTCATCAAAATCTATGAAACTATTTTTTTCTTTTTCTGGAAATAATTCTTCAAGAAATGGAATATTAAAGATAGTGGACTTACAACGGGGGTAGCTGAAAATACTATATCCCTCTTCATCGGACTCACACAACGGAGCACACGTATGAACATGGTCAACGCATATCTACCAGTCGGAACCATCACATTTTTGGTAGAAAGTTTTGATGCGATCAATACGTTGATGATAGGTGGTAACGTTTCCATCCCCGCCGGAACTCTTATGACCCCGTCGTCGAGTTTCGATGCGATCGATACGTACCTCAAGTTGCTTAAGCATCCTTTTGATTTCAGCCATGTCATTGTTGACGTCACGACCCTCCATTCTGAAACATCCCCTTCTTCTCCCGATCTGAGACATGGAATCCACCAAGCTCTCCCAGAGCTCTGATACCAACTGATGGGGATCAGGATACCGAACACGGGCCTTCAACAGTCACTCAAGAGACACCAGAAATAAGGAGCAGCGAACTCATAAAATAGGGCAAATCCATAAAATATGACAAATAAACTGATTCTATTCATAAAACATAAGGTTCCTCACAACTATTACAATACCCATATATATAGAGTTTACAAACTTAGAGAACAAGTAGACTTAAGCTTATATGGAAAACTAACTAAATGTAATTCATAAATTAAATGTAAAAAGATATCCTAAGAATATCTAACTAATGAAATATAAAAAATTACAACCTATAATTAAATAACAAATAATATCTTTAAAGTTGTCTTATATGCTCCTACATCGTACGGCGTGGGCGGCTAGACCTGCATCATCAAACACAGTGACGGGGGATAGTACTAGGCTGACCGGGCTGCAAGCCTGCAACCCATATAACTTTTTAACTTTCAACTAATTGTATAGGCACTAGGCAGGCAAATCTCACATGATAGCCCAGCCCTCTTGGTGTCACAACTCAAGTAAAAGGAATGCCAACGTTTTCCAACAAACGTTGATTCTTAATGGTATAATTCTTACCACTCACGGCGTCAAGTGAAACAAACGCAGCAAATCAACA
>OY821754.1:70675058-70787763 GCA_963682095.1 Potentilla sterilis
GACTAAAGTGTTGACAATTGAAAAATTAGAGATGTTTTAGTTTAATTTGAAAACTCAAGGACAAATGTGTTTTTTAGTGCATAATATAGGGAGTAACAAATATTTTTTCCATATACATATAATAGGTATGGCATCAGCGCATAAATATATCTCGGTTGGTAGTAATCAGCAGCATAAATCATGACGAAAGAAAATTATGAGTGATGCAATAGGTGTGGCATCAGCAAATCAAATTATGATCTATTGCAACTTTGAAAAAGATAGTTGAGGCGCATATCAAACACTGGGCCATATATTCAAAGAGCATTACAATTCACATAGGTCCTACTTAGGTAATGCATCAATTCTATACATGATTCAAGTGTTACAGAGAGGGAACTACTTTAAAGGATCAAAATTAGGAAGCATGTGATAGGGATGAGAAAAGTAGATTTTATAGCACCTTTATAAATAGAAAACCTCATCTATCATTGTTTTTATGTATATAAATGTGTTTCTCTCTCTCATCAAGTGTTGTGCAGATGCCTAACTTTATATGACATATCTTAAAATTTCTCCTTCATACAAATATATTCTAGTCACCCTTTGCAGCAAAGAAGACTACAGAGTATGAACTGTAATCTACAACTTGACATTCGTATTAGTAAGTCTACCTCCTAATTTTGATCAATTCATGAATTTGGGAAAAAAAGCTCATTACAAGTTTATCAAGTTCAATATAAATATATAATAGAAAGGATAATCAAAGAGGGGGGAAAAAAACAGACTAACTGCTTTTATTTGAGTTCTGCCTTTTGTTATACTGATTCTTCATTCTAAAGTGGGTCTGTTTTATAATGAACTACTAGGCACCATGATGTAGTGCTGGCTCCATTTAACACCGTATCATGTCGGCAACAACAACAAAATAGCAAGTAATTATAACATATTTCCCAGGAAAATAAATGAGATTACTAAATATATCTATTCCACTCAGATCTTCAATAGTCCAACATTATCACCCAACTGCCAAATCAGTTAAGCATCTCTTAACTAATATTCATATAAAAGTGCATGTATGCATAAGCACACTGACTAACTTGATAGTTGATAGTTAGGCCTCAAGGAAAATATAACACAACAAAGTAATGCAAATAACTAAGCCTACTCAGAGCTGAAGGTTAAAGTAATGAATATTAAAAGATGACCTTCTTTCAGTGAACTTCTTTGCAGCAGAAGCTTCAGTTCCAACCACCTCGGCTCAGTATTCGCTTATGTATCATGTCATGTCCGGCTCTAAATTAAAATAGGAACTACAAAAGTAGCACAATAAGTTAGAATTTTAACACAAAACAAAGTAACACTATGTAATGTTATGTATTCCAGTTGGAAATGTGCAAGTAAATGTTTTGACAGCAAAACTCAAAAGAAGCCACACCTCTAAGAAGTCATGCAGAGCCTTTCGAACATAGCGTCACCTCCAAAAATTAATTCCAGCCGTTTTAAATTCAGACCCATCATCATAGGCCATACATTTAAGTTTTGAAGCTGAATCTTTTGGACAGTCAAGAGTTGAGACAATAAATTTGGGTATATACAATCTGTTGTAGGATCTATCCATCAGCACAAGGTTCTGCAATCACCAATAGTCTCGGCAAGAACATAGGCCATCCTTAAAATGATGAAATCTGTTAGCATCCCTCACACTGATCTCTCTCCCAGTAATTTTGGCTATTAGTTTAATGGCAGAATGTCAATCCCCACAGACCCGAAGATTCTTCATCACCGTAATGGGCATCCCTTGTGGCACCTTAAGGAGTCCATAAGCTATTGCAAGCTTCTCACTGTGATAACCCAAGCTCTGGACCTTCTCTTCTTCATCCACATCATGCAATACAAAGCTGCTATCAGGGCAGTACGCAGCTTCTCTTAACAGTACATCTACTCTCTTTAACATTCTCATGATCATCACATGCTCTGGGTGACCCGTGGTCTCTCCCCAAGTAAACATATGTACTTTATGTTCCATCTCAATCCAGCTACAGCCAGGTGACTTGGTAACACTTCTGGCTCCCATCATTTTTCTCAGCTCTGCGACCTTGTCCCATCTACCCTTGGATGCATAAATATTTGATAGCAAGACATAATGTCCTGCATTTTTGGGCTCTAGCTGTATGAGTTCCTCTGCCGCAACTTCCGCCAAATCCAACTTCATATGCATTCTGCATGCGCCTAATAAGGCACCCCAAACAATGGCATCCGCTTCCACTGGCATTTTCTCTACTAAATCCATTGCCTCTTTTACCTGGCCTGCTCGACCAAGCAGATCAACCATGCAAGCATAATGTGCAGTTCTTGGCTCGACCTGGTACTTTGATTTCATTGTCTCAAAAATCTCACGACCTTGTTCTACCTTCCCAGAATAACTACATGCTGAAAGAACTCCAATAAAGGTGATACCGTCTGGTGCTATCCCCAAAGAGCACATCTTTTGAAAAATTTGTAAAGCTTCCTCTCCTAAACCATGTTGGGCATAACCGGTGATAATTGAGTTCCACATAACAACATCCTTTTCGCTAAACCTGTCGAAGACCTGTTTTGCCTTCACAAGGTTGCCACACTTAGCATACATTGTGATCAAAACTGAGGCAACATATACATCAAGATCAAATTGGTTTCTCACCAACTGGGCATGAATCTGTGTACCATGATCGAGCGTCGCCAAGCTTCCACAAACAGATAATAAACTTATCAGAGAAGGGAAATTGGGCCTAACACCTTGTCTTTGCATTAAAGTAAACAATTTAATTGCTTCCAATTCTAAACCTCTCCGTTCATAAACTTTAATCATAGCACTCCACGTCTGATCATCTTTCTCTCTCATATTGTCAAATACCTGCCTTGCTTCTTCTACCTCCCCATTGTGGCCAAACCCCAGTATCATTGCGTTACAAGCAACAACTGACGTGACCGGCATTGCATGAAACAGCTCCGAAGCCTCTCTGATCCTCCCACACTGAGTGTACCCCATCAGCATCGCCGTCCACGAAACCTCATTCTTCTCTGGCATCACTTCAAAAAGCTTCCTCGCAACATCCACCCGTTGGTTATGCACATACCCAGATACCATCATAGTCCAAGTAACAACATTCCTGCGTGGCATCTCATCGAAAATATCACGCGCCTCACCCACCCGCCCTGCCTGAAAATGCCCACCAATCATATTAGTCCTGGCCACGACATCCTTCTCCGGCATCAATTCATAAAGCCTCCTGGCCGCATCAACCCTTCCATCTTGAATCAATCCCCCCAACATCACCGTCCACGAAACAACATTCTTTCCAGGCATTCGCCAAAAAAGCGACTCGGCTTCCCTCACATTCCCCTCCTGCACATACCCTTTAACCATCGAAGTCCACGAAACGACATTCCTCTCCGGCATCGAATCAAACACCTTCCGGGCCTCACTAACCATCCCATTTTTGATATACCCCGATATCAAACCGTTCCAAGAAACCAAGTTCCTGAGCTGCATTGTATCGAAAAGCTTCCGGGCCTCTCCGGGTTGGTTGTTTTGGAAATACCCGGCAACCATTGAGTTCCATGACACGGTGGTTCTCTCAGGCATTTCATCGAACACCTTCCGGGCATTCTCAATTTGGCCGAGACGGGCATAACGGGAAATCTGGGAGTTACAGGAAGTTGCAATAGATGTGCAGTATCGGCGATGTGGGGTAAATCGGAAGCGCATTGAAGAGTTCAAAATTTCAGTACCGGCGTTAACAAGATAGGCTGGTGTTGAAGTTGGTATCTGTTTTATCATTTGAGTTTGTATCAGTTTATATAATAAGGAGGGAAGTGGAAGACGCGGGAAAGAGTGTGGCCCGTTGGGCTTTAACCATCGCATTTTCAAATATTTTAAAGGCTTCTGGGAAGGATTAAAAAGTTACCTGCATAGTTGATCAAGGCTTGCATATGCCATGGAGGAACCCTAACTCGATCCATTGTATGCGAAATTTTACTCTGGCCTGCTTTTCATTTTCTCACACTCGTCTTTTCTCGGTTGATTTATTGGACTAGTAACATGTTATCTTTCTGCATTTGCAGATAAACATCAAAACATCATGCTAGTCACCACTTTATCATCAAGAAGTACACCACATTAGTAAGCATCTAAGAGTTTTTGGATCATGATAATCAAATGTTGCTAATTGCCCTTTTTCGTCATTGATGAGCATTGATGTATTCACTATACTCTAAATGACAGGTAATCTCAGCCTCTCAGGTCATCACTTGTTTGATCAATTTCTGATGAATGAGGCCTTAGATATTATTGAAGCTAAAAGTGGATCCTTCCATTTGGTGAATGTCAATATGTTCCAACTTCTCATTCTATGTCATACTTAAAACTCGACCTCTCGAACTGAGTAGGCGTCAAGTCGATCCAGTTCCATCATAGGATACTACGATGGAACTTATATTCTATATCTGCCTAATTAGCTCCCTCTTTGAACTTGCTTGGACTTGAATATTATTGCATTATAATTTGGTCTGATTCAATTGCAATTCTTAGGTTACATACTTAGATACCTTGCATAACATATATCTTAATAAATGGCATTGATATGAACATGTAGGTGCGGATGATGAGGAAGTTCTTGGAGGAAGTTGCAGTAGTTGTGCAGTTTCGACTATATTGGATAAACCGAACCCGCATTGATGAGCTCAAAATTGCAAGTACCGGCGTTGACAAGAGAGACCGACATTCAGTGGCGGAACCAAGAGAAACATAATGGTGGGGTAAAAAAAAAAATTATGCGAAATTTTTATATCTTAAATCAAAATACAACTAATAACAAATACAAAAGTTACTTGAACAGTACTTTACGTTTTTTGATAGAGCTAAACTCATCAAGTATACAATCGGAATCAAAACTTTTAGAAATTTCTCTCTCAATGTAGGCTCCCAAATTATCTGTCAAAAAGTCATCATCCATTCTATTTCTGAGTCTTGTTTTTGATGGTCTTCATTGCCGACAATGCTCTTTCACTAGTTGCCGTAAAAACATGAAGAGTTAATATAAGCGGAATCAATTTATCAATAAGATAATATCTATCTACCCTCTTAGTCTCCACTAGCCTCCTACATAATTTTGGAATAGATGACAACAATTGCAATTCTGGATGACTATGCACATGAACCTCAAATGACTTCAATTGAAACCTCAAATTAATTTTCTCCTGATCTGTAAAATCAATGGGATAATACTTGTCCACAAGCATGCATATGGAATCAATATTGAATGACTTGTATGCATCTTTAGGATCTAAAGCATTGCTAAGTGTTAAAAGCTCCATAGTAGATTCACCAAACCTGAAATTAAGCTCTTGCAGTTGAACGTTAATAGCAGCAAGAAATATATCAACATAAAAATGATGCTCAATTGTAACATCTCTTTTTCGCCGGCGACTTCGACCTTCAAAATAAGGAGCACTCAAGTCAGAAACATCAATCTCATATTTATTGCAAAATGAAATGACATTTTCAAGAAAAAATGCCCAGCCATCTTCTCTTAAATTTTGGATGAGTGCCTTTGTATTAGAAACTAAATGCATAGCATTCAGAATGTCCTGATTTTTCTGTTGCAAACCTTGACAAAGATCATTAGTCATGCCCATGATCTCCTTCATCAAATGTAGAATGAAAATAAACTCAAAGGAAGTAACCATTTTTAAAGCTGCATTAGCATCACCCCGCTGGCAATAATTGGAACTTTCTTTCTCAATTTTTTTTCAAGCACTGTAATAGTTGGACCAAATAGCCTCACCAAGCTACATAGAGAATGAAAATGTGAACTCGATCGTGTATCACCAGGTCGTTTCAAAGTGCCAATGTGATTTGCTCCCTTTCCACTTTCAAGTTCATCCATAGATATCAAAGATGAAATTTCTTCTACTTGAGCATCTTGCAATTCATTGTAAATAAATAACAAGTTAAACAATATGCAGCATCTTTAGATGGAGAGTACTCAAGCCAAGATGAAAATTGGGTGTACCAGGATTGTTGAAAGCGACGAAGATGTTTCTTCCCTGACTTAGGGTATTCAGTAAGATGAATCTGGTATGGCCCTGATCTTAAATACGCGTGTCTAATCTCATCACGCTTATTGGGTGGAAAATCCCATATTTGCATACGTTTCCCAGGATCCCGTTTAAGATTGGAAATATCAATTTGATTAACACTGCATATAAGATTTTCTGTGTTGGGAGGATTTATAGGAGGCTGGGATGAACTTGATGGACCATTGACATAAGAAGGTGGATTTTGTTCGTTTGCTACATCCTCAACTTCTTTTCGTTTGAAGAATGAATGAATTGTTTTCAGCTTAGCCATGAACCTACAACTTTCAAAATAGACAAATTTAAAATCGGATGAATACAAATCAATGAATCTTAAATTCTGAATACAAATTTACATAAAGAAAGACAATCAAAACACCCACTTACCCAAGAAATAACAAATCAAAATAATGGAGAACAAGAACAAATTAATCTGCAGATACAAACATTCAGTCAATCTGAAAATTCTTTCTTTCAATATATTATATATAGGGATGTATTTTTAATGAAATCTGGAAAGTAAATTTGAATTGAATACCTGAAGCATGAGTATTATCGAATGTGGATTTTAGATTTTAATGGACTCAGTTATGAGACAACATTTGCTTCCAGGGGGCCATGGCATATGCTGGTCCCTTCCACGTTCTGCCATTACCGGCATTTCATTCTCGAAAAAAAAGAGAGGTCGGCACTAATACGACTTAAGTTTAAGGAGGGGAAGTGGAAGACGTGGGAAAGAGGTGCTTCCAAGTATTAGGTCGTTCTTCAGTTAATTTAGGTTTTTGTCTTTAAAAAATAAATAAATTTGGGAGATACAATTCATTAAAAGATACATCAATTTATGAATATATATCAAGTATTTAGTGTGATTATAGTGTAGGATGTTTCTAAGAATTGATAGTCGACTAATTTGAGGCTACTCTAGTACTTTTGTATGGAAATATATAGTTCATCTCTATATCAAATCAATTCAATTCTCTACTAAGATCTTGTTTGGTTCGTGGAAGAAAAAATACGTGGTTTCTTTGTCTTTCTCATGAAAAGGCAAAGAGAGTAAAAAGAAAATTTTAAGAATTTCACTTCCGATCGGAAATTTTATTGTTAAAAAAGTTAATATTTATTTAAAACTCACATGGATGCTATTTACCAAAAGGGGTGTTCTATTTGCACCTCCAAAAGTGCTATGTATACCTCCGCTAGTTTTTTTTAATTTTATTTTGATATTATCAAATCATATGAAATGACAGATAAGGATAAATATATATAAATAAAAAATTAATTAATTTTTTGCTCTTTCTACCTCCCTCACGTACAACCACGTATTGGAAAATTAATATCTCAAACTTCAATCTGAGAATACATATATTGTGGCAGAACATCAGAGTATGTATTACTAGTTATAACATCAGAGTATAAATAAGTCAGAATCATTGAAACTAGTTAAATGAACATGTATAGCTAATGAGAGGAGAAAGAATCACGCCAATGCAGATCGAAAGAGAGAGATTGGTGATGAATCTAGTAGCCATTCTTGGAGAGATAGAGAGAAGGAGAGAGTGTGGTCGTGTCGAGTGTACGAAACAAATTTGGTATAGATAGAAATAGGTGTAGGGGCATTATAGTAAAGAAGAAGAGGTACACTTAGGTTTTCTTAAAAGTTAAAAAGTGGAATTGAGGTATATTTAATAGTGGAGGTACACACAGCACTTTTGGAGGTGCAAATAGAACTCCCCTTACCAAAAAGAAAAGAAAAAAATTGGATAAAGACCCCTTTTTTCCAAGTTCTAACTATAACATAATAATACGTAACGTAAAGTAACATAGTTGCAATTCTATCATCGAAAAAAAACACAGTTGCAATTCTTTTCTAAGAACCCTAAGTTCGCAGCAGGCCGCTAGGCATGTCTCTGTTTGTGGAAAACACAGCCATAGATGGTGGTCGATAGCCTGCAGATCGAACTCTACTTCTGGATCGCCGGATATCGATAATGAGGACGGCCTCAACCGCGACAAGGCTCATGGTATGTATGCCTTTTCCGATCCTTTAGTTGTTCTAGGGTTTGCGATGGATCTCAACAGTAATCCTTGTCTTTTGCTATTACTTTTTACCTTACTATATCATTCTCACAAAGACAATATGTGCTTTTGATTTTTGGTTTTGGTTTTGTGATGAAGGTCATCTGGAATCCCTTGGATTTATTGTAGTATTTGTTATTATTGAATATCATGTTCACTGTCCATTCATCTGCTATTTGTAACTGCGATACAGCCACCAAGCCTCAAATCTACAAGTGCGTGGTGGTATGCCTTTTTTATTTTTTGGGATCATTTTGAATTGCAGCTCCTCATCCCTCATTGCATCTCCTGTCATATAGTCATAGTTTTTAATCAGAGTTTCATCTCTTACTCTTCCTATTATGAGTTTATGACCAAACTTTGATACATTGGCTACTATATAACCATCAGTCACAGTTCTATTCTTTTGGCTTTTTAAACCATATATATATATATATATATATATATATATATATGGTTTCTAAATTAAAACAACATTAATATCAGTATGGAAAATCTAATCAAATTCCAATAATCGTACTTTTTAATCTGACTCAAAAACATGCAACAGAAAAAGGGTTAAATATGGCCTCCATGAAAAAAGTGCCACTCCGTACAAAACACCAAATTACACCCTAAGTCTTGAAGTTCATGTCTAATCACCTAAAGGGGTTGTTGAGTGGGAGCTCTCTCTCTCTCTCTCTCTCTCTCTCTCTCTCTCTCTCTCTCTCTCTCTCTCTCTCTCAATGAAGACGACGCCGACGAGCAAAGACAACAAGTACATGTCGGCGAAGCCATGGAATCCTCTTCCGCGCTTCATCGAGGGTTTGAATCTCCAAGCCGCTCACCACGAGCCATTGATGCCTCTTCGCAAACACCGCCTCCGGTGGCCGGTTCCCAGACGAGGCCGACGATGCAACGCCGCCCAAACGACGATGTCGTCGATGCTACCTTGACCACGCCGACTAGAGAAGACGGCAGGTACATGTCGGCGAAGATCTGAGCGATCGGAGACGGAGATCCACTCAGGGCCTGCAACCAGGCTTCGTCAACAGTCTGATCAACCCGGCCTCCCATCGCCTTGAAGACATCGATGCCTGCACCGGTGTCGTCACCGATCCCGGCTTCCTCGGCCCTGACGTCAGCGTCGCCGCCGTCTCCATCCACAACGCCATCCCCTCATACCGCCTCTCCAAGCTCATCACCGACTCCAAAAGCCAGATCACCAAGCGCAGTGACGTGTATGGTGGTGGCGCGTCGACTCTGGTGCGGTAGTCAATTACGACGGGGATGGCAGCAAGGAGTACTTGAGTCTGGTTTCTCCCAATACAGGCTGGTGGGATTTGGCCTCATGAGATAAGGTTCTGGGCTTGGGTCTCGGCTTGGGTCAGCAGTTACCATAAGAATTACATGTATTACTAAATGTCAGTAAGTTGCTTACTGGGGGTCAGTAATCATCTTATTGGGGGTCAGTAACCTGGATACTTGGAGCCAGTCAGTAATCATCTTACTGGAATCTTGTATGAAATGTGTTATATGATATGTCTCTTAAGTAAGAAGTATGTAAGACCTCATTTATATGGATTTAGAATCCCTTTTGGAATTGTGATATGTGTTATATGATACTACTTAGTTTCATTTGAAAAAAATCGGTAATTGTTTACAAGAAGTCAGCAAAGTTGCATATTGGGGGTCAGTAATCATCTTACTGGGAGTCAGTAACCTGATTACTGAGAGTCTGGCAGTAACATGCTTAAAGTCAGAGTAAGTAATTTAATATTGAAAAAAAAATTTCCGAAAAAAAAATTTTGTTGACCGGTATCAGGCGACCGGACTCCGGCGACTCCAACGACTGGCTATGGGACGCCGACGGAGTTGGGTGACCTTTCGGCAAAGTTTCTCTATCTTCCACTTTCTCGGCACGTTATAATTCAAAAATATGTTAGATTAAGACAGAATGAAAGGAAGAAAAATATTAAAACTGTACTAGGGTTGAAAAGATTTGTTCAAATGGCAATAGGAGTTGTTACCTTATGTTTAATAGGGGAAAAACTAAGATGGTCATTAGAATAGGTAATGAGGGGGCTAAATTAGTACTAAATAGACATTTTTTATAATAAATATATGGTTTTGAAAAACATGTGAAGATAATTGTAGAGTAGTATTTCCAGTTATGGAAATCAAATTTGTGTAGCTGCTCTTATGGTTGGATTAAGTTTTTGTTTTAGCAGGGTGAGATTTCCACCTGTTATTCACTTTCTTCTTTGTTTTCATTTCTCACAACTTGAGATCGGAATTCTGGTGTGCAAATTCTATCAGTGAGTTCTTGCTATAGTAGATTGATAGTCAGTGAGTTCATGCATATTTTTTGGTCAGGTATCAGTGCTTTAACTTGGCAGTTTTGGCGATATTTGCAAGACCACGGGGCTTCAATCTGATACCACAGGCACGTTTGTAACACTTTCTAATAATCTAAAATTCTCTTCTCCAATGTCTACCATGCTCGAGTCTCCGAAAATAAAGCACAAGAGGAGAAATTGGAAACAAAAATAACTCAAAAGGTAGACTAACTACCAACAAAGAAATTAAATGGAATTGGCGGTACAGAATAATCTGTCGATAGAATCTTCGAGGCTACAATGGTGTTTGCAGATTCAGTGTAATGAATCCCATCCCAACTTATGAATTGGGATCCCTCCTCGCAAACCTGAGTACCGGCATAGCCGCATGTCAGTCTCATATTGTAGTTGTATGGAGGACCTCCAGTTCCACAGCATGCCATTAGAGGACTAGTGAAACCTACATGGGGGGCATAAATAATTGTCTGGTGATTGCCTGTATTACGAGGTTGAAGTTGCATAGCTTGACATTTGTGAAGCAAGAAATTGGATTACCGTATTTGGTGGAGTTAGCAATGAGGTCATACTTGATGGCATATACATCTACGTATACCACTTTGGCATCCTTCATTTCAAACCTCATCTCATCACATGTATGGCGCAATCCTACATTGAACATTTTTGCAGCCGCGTTGTAGGTTGAGAGGCATCCATATGTATCCATGTCTCTCTGCTCTTCTGTAGAAAGTTTTTGAGGGAGACAACCCAATGGCCCAGTGTTGTGTATCCAGAAATTTCGTCCTCCTTGTTCATATAAAGTCTGCATAATGATGCAATAGAGTTCTTTTGTATCAGGAAAAATGTGGAATGCCATATAAGTATTGAAAACACAAGATGTTCTAATATTTTTGTCTATTCAACAGACTCACCTTAACGGCTTTTTTGATTTCTGTAGTAATGGGTGGGATTTTCTTTGTTATTTGTGTAAATGACAGATTTTTGGAAAACAACTCCGCAAGGTCATTTTGTCCAATGTCAATCATGTAAAGTGCTTTCCGAAAACCTTCATCATCTATCAAGTCTTTTGAGCCTGAAAGTTGATGAAGCAATGTAATCAGCTAGCTGGTTTATACTTCTAGTAACGTGCAGAAACAGGAAAACACATAAACACATTCACAAGCAGCTGTCAATTACGATACGTCACCAATAGATACCTGCAGTAGCTTTGAAATGAAGGAACTGCATGATTTGGATGCTCAAAGAGAAAGGGATGCGTTTAGGGAAGATAGATGACCCGACTATTGCAAAATTTGCCCCATTTGTGAACTTAGACCCTGACAAAGAGTCTAGGTATGGAGCCAACAGGCTTGTATTCAAACTTTGGCCTGCACAAGATAACAGCATATTTCCAACTCTTAGAGATACCCTAACAACAATGACAAGACTAATTAGTTACTTTTATGTAACATCCAAGTGTAACTCGACATTTTTATAACAAATCAAGCCGTAACTTCTTCGGCTCAGTTTTCATTATGTTTGTTTCTTTCTTTTTGGAGGTTTTGGTCTCATATCCCCCTCCTTTGTTCTATTTTTATTTTAATTTTATGGTGTGATAGAAAGGACTCTCCTCCTTTATCAAAAACAAAAAAACAAAAAAAACAAAAAATCTTCTTCGGATTCTAAACCCCTATGTCAAGAAAAATAAACAAATCATATCATATAGTAACACAAACAATGATACAAATATCATGATAAGATTTTGTAGCACTGGACTTCTGCTACATCTAAATAGCTCAATACTACATTAACTACATGGTCCTGGAGATCTGGATCACCTTAACTAGGGTGGACCTCAACCCATTACTACCATGCGACGCTGTCGTTTTGTAAAGATTTATTTAAACAAAATAAATAAATAAATAAATAAAGCACCGACAGACATGCACTGGTGAGATAATCTACGGCGGACACGTAGGATGAAGGTAAAAGTAGATGTTACTATTTTTACAGGTGGGGGCCACTTACAGAGGAAGTCGATGATGAGGCGACCGTCGGACATGCGGCCGGTGGATCGCCGGAAGTAGGAGCGGCCGTAGGGGGGGTTGATGGTGTAGCCGAGTCCGGCGATGAGTCCGCCAGTGTCGGAGTTGGAGTCGCCGAAGTTGAAGATGATGGGGCCTCTATAGCTAGGTTGCCGGCCGATGACGGTGAAGGAGAGGAGAGCGAGAAGCAATAGGCCAGAGATGGAGAGAGAGAAAGCCATGGATATGGCCAAGCAATGCTGCTGCTACAGTGAGTGAGTGTCACTGTGTCACTGTGTGTTTTGAGAGTTGATGAGAGACTTTGAGTGCTTCACAAAAGTGCAATTTATCTACTTCTCTTTTGGGAAGTTCCTCTTTTTTTCTTTCTTTCTATTATTTAATAAAAGTTGGTAGAACATGATTACATATCTCAAAACAAAACAAAAAAAACAAATATACAGGCTATTTTAATCATCTCTAAGATGATTAAATTTACGACAACGAGATCGATATAATTAAATTTATATCTTTATCAAATTGGAGTATAATATGATGTCAACCCTAATACTTTAGGCATCAAAGTGGAATTCTTTGAGTCAAGAATGTAGCTTGTGCATATCACCTTGAAGTTTATTCGCCTTATATTAAACACGTTTTGACTAAAAAAAAGAGAGATGTAGGTATATTTAGATAAAATTATGTACTGATCCTTACTCAATGACAATGCTAGCATTCATGTAATCATTCATGTTTTTTTTTCTTTCGTTTATGTCAGATTACTTTAGCTACATATAGCTCTTCCAAACCATTAAAAGCTTGATGCTCAATTGAGGTTTCATTTATCATTTTACATTTTCTGCAATCTAAGATTTTAGATGTGTTGGTATTGGAACTTCCACATTTGCTCACTTGACCTCCCTCTATTTTCAATTATTGAATTACATTTGTATCTTCTTGCATAAAAACTATTGAGGACAATAAGTGCACGTTTGGTACACGGTACTAAATGGTATTACACTAAATAAGAGGTGTTAGGTAGTGTGAGATGTGTTTGGTGTGTGAGAGTACAAAGTTTAATGGTACTACTTAACACTTGTTTTTTCTTTCGACCTCCTTAGCCAGTGTTATTGTGAGTACTCATTTATGAGTTCCCAAGTTAACACTATCTCTCTCCTCTCTCTCTCTCTCTCTCTCTCTCTCACCAGTCACCCCTCCTATCTTTTTTCTCTCTTCGCCTCAGCAAGTCGGCAAGCAAAAGAAATTTTCGATTGAGAACTAATTTCAGAGACTGGGCTCTCTCTCTCTCTCTCTCTCTCTCTCTCTCTCTCTCTCTCTCTCTCTCTCTCTCTCTCTCCTTAGCAAGTCGGCAACCAAAAGGGCTTCCTATGGATTTTGGGAGCTGATTTCAGAGATTGGGTTCTGGATTATGCATATGGGTGTTGTGCGATTTATGTAAAGGCTTCAACTTTGGTTGGGTTACTGAGAAAAAGTAGAAAACTAAGAAGAGGAGGAGGAACCCAGATCAAGGAGACTTGTAAGTAATTGGGAATTTGGGTATTGCAGAATTTGATTTGAATTTATGAGATTTACAATATGGAAATATGACATTTGGGTATTATAGAATTGAAATTGGATAATTCAGATTTTGCAAGATATGAATCAGATTGGATTGAAGTGGTTGGTCTGTTCTTGGTCTTCTCTTTTCTTATTTTCACTGGAATCCTAAAAAAATATGGGTAGTTCATGCTTGGCAGCACCAAACATAGGACAAAATCAGTGTAGTCTAAGCCTACTCTCACCAGTCCAGGACAATACTAACAATTAGAGAGGTGCACACTACTCCCGCGTACCAAACTTGCACTAAGTGTATAAAAATAGTATTATATTTATTGTCTATAGACTTTCCAATTCAATAATAATGTTATTTATTATTTTCCTTATCAAATTTATTTTCCAATTTCAGTAAGTGTTAAAACTAAGCAAATATATAAATTATAAGATTGTTAATGTGACATAAAGTTACTATAATTATACATGTTTAAGCACATATACAAAATATAAGGTCAAGAGTAAGTGTTGAAAACTAAGCGCATATATTTTAATAAGTTTGCAACATAAAAAAAAACAGGTCAATTGTTTTGATATGTATGTGTGTGTGTGTGTATATATATATATATATATATATATATATATATATATATATATATATATATATTGAATATTTTTATATATCTTATTAGACCTTAAATATATTTGCAACACACTATTAACTATTGAAATAGGACAAGGACATATGCTTAGTGTGTTTTGAAATATTTGTATATCCTATGTTTTGATTTATTTCATTAGATCTTACACATGAAAAAAAAAATTAAGAAATAGAAGTCTAGTGAGTGAATAGGAGGTTAACTGAGTAAGTTATTGAAATATATGTGAATAACATATTTAAAGTTATTTCGGTAATTTGAATGGAGGTCTAGTGAGTACGTAAATGCTTATATTCAAAAGTATAATGGAGGTGTAGAAAGTATTGGAGGTCTAATGAGCAAATGTGGAGCTCCCAATAGCAACACTTTTTTAGATTTAGAGCTCTGTCATGGTAATGTTTGATTTGAACTAGTTTTGTGGTCTTGAGAAGTTACAGATTCATATATATATATATATATATATATATATATATATGAATTATTCACCCTAACGGATTTAGGATTGCGAAAGAGAAAAGACACGTAAATGTTTCCATCACTAATCGCATAATGAACAAATACTACCATGGTTTAAAAGCATATTTGCATTCCAATAAGATGAGAAACTGATACCTTTTGTTGAGATGAGGCTCTATAGTTTGCATTTTCTTCAGTTGGGATTTGTTCATGGAAGGCTATATTATGCTTTGGCAAATGCAATGCTTGATGATTGGGATAAGGCACTGTTGGATTGCCTAAACCCTCCCTGTCTTTCTTTTCAAGTCTTCCGCTCTCTAACAACAAAGGATCACAATCTTCTTCTTCCTCTGCGGCTTTCATATTTTCAATCCCGTTCAGCAACTTTCATATAAAAGCTCGAAACCCTAGATGAATCCCAAATGAAACTCTGAAAATTCTTCCCCTCTTCCCCTCTTCCCCTTACAGAATGTAATCTTGGTATTGAAATTTCCGAAAGGATCGATGTCTGAATTTTCTTGACCAAAATCAAGTAAAAGGTGCATCCTTGTGGGAGTTTCAGAGCCTGGCATTTGTTTTTGTTAGAAGCAAAGAGGAAGCTTTGTTGAGTTGAGCGTAGAAAAGCTTTATTGTAATATAAGCCGCTCAAACTAAATTCATATGAAGAATGATCCGCAACTTAAGCGCTTACCACTGATCCAGTGGAAGAAGATTTCTATGTCCATTTATAGGTATGTCCCTTAATTGAGACCAACAATAAATTTTATAATCTCAGTTTTATAAATCTATTGATTTTTGTTCATTGGAAAAGGTATAGTTTTTTTTTTTAATCAAAGAAAGAACTTTATAAATATAATAAAATAACTCAATTAAGTGAGTCGAATACAATAGTATCGCAACACATCCAAAATACTTTATGGAGCATCGTCAAAACAAGAAAAACTTGTTCTAACCTCAAGCCATAATGACCGTTACATACCCTCCCACTGCCATATACTCGAGAAGATTCACTGAAACTGCAAGTATCAGAACAACACTTAGTTTGCGGCATCAAGCCACCGGGATCCCAAATTCGAAACCTTGAAAGAGACAAATTATTGTGGGCCATAATTGAGGCCAAATCCACGCTACAGCTTCACCTGATATGGACACTCCAAACACCCAAAATGATTTAGGCACCCACTTTGATCTGGGCACCCAAACCCTAATAGGACTTTGAGAGTCACTTTCACAGTGGCGACTACGTTCGTCTGCGAGTTGGTTATTCACCGCCGCGCTGGCCATCACCGCGCGGTTTAACTCGAAGCCATCTGCACGACAACCCACCGCACGACTCAACCAGCGTTTTGGGATATCCTCCCCCACCACCATCAACAATAGCCCAAAGCCTGGTCTCACCTACTCTGGTGCGTCAAACGACCATGGCCTCCTTGCAATTAGCTCTGTCATTTCCAACATCCTTACTACTAGTACAAGCCTCCACACGCTGCTCCACAGCACGACGCCGACCTTAAGGTATTGCCAATTTGAGGTTATGCTCTCCGCCTCCATCAAAATTCGGACATGTGAGAGCCAATTATCAACGATCCAATCCTCCTTGAGCCGAGCCCGACTAGGACGGATCTTAAAAAAATTCCATACCCGTAGAGGAGCAAGCTTCCACCAACTCATCTATCGGTCATTGGACTATTCAACGACTGTACTGCAGTAAGGATATTTGGTGATACTTGTTTGTGGGCAAAAAACTTTGTCTAATGTGTAGGTCGCCGAGATAGATCGACGTTGGAGGGCCAAAAAACAATGGCTTAGGGCGGAGGCCAAGTTCGGCCATGGCCGATTTCCAAAACCTTAGAGGCTAGGGTTTAGAGAGAGAGAGAGAGAACGCATGATCCACCACATTGGAAAAGGTATAGTGTTTACCCTTTTACTCGGTTTAGTACGTACTAATGTTTATCTCCGCCAACTGATGTATTGGGTGATTTTCATCAATTAGGTACTAAATTATGTAAACTAAAAGTAAAACGTACACAAGGAAAACATAATAATGGCATTAGCTAAAATTTGATAACATATTTAGTTTACAACGGCACCATATTAACAAAATGATTGCCACAACTTACATGCTTGATCGTGGCATGCACGCATTGCCTAATTCGTAAGACAAAAGGTTCAAATTTTATGTTACCCATATATATATATATATATATATATATATATGTTGTAGGAGAAACAATAGATAAGCAAAGCATTGTTTTATTGATTGATAAGGAGACCTTTATATAGGCATTATATCAAGTATCCCGAATAATCAGGGATTCTCTATCTACTAAAAATACTACATATCTAGTCTAATTAGGTCAAGACACACCATGAAAGTTACGGAATTATCCTTCCTTGAACACTCCCTCTTGTGTCGCGTACCTAATGTGACACGGTGCATAACATGTTGCCGCGCTAAACCCTTGCCAAGCAAAACAAAAACCACTTGGGTAAAATAAAAGCTTGGTCGAAGGGAAAAGAGCACAACACACCAACTAAAATTGAATATTACATGTAAGGTAGACTCCCCCTGATGTCTACAAGACAACTCTCCCTGATTGGTAACTCAATCTCGGAGTTTAGATTAGTGGCGTATACAAACGCTCCTCACAAGCTTCAAAAGTAGGTGCGGTCAATGATCGAGTTATTGAATACGACCATATTATCCTTGTATTAGACCAGCTACACTTAGCTTTACTTGGTCTTAAGGAAGAAGGTTGTTTAACAACTCAAAACTAGAGTTCGCGTTGAAAATCAGATTCACGCGCAGCATGACCTTCATGTACTTAAATAGTCATAAATCCTTCGATACAGTAGGTATGAACAAACCGTAAAGCGTTCTAGAAACTAGACACCCATATATTTCCATTGATATAAAGTACACAATGTGTTTAGTCCTGAGCTGCTCACAAAGCTCTGTCGAAATTAACTGATCTGTAAATTACCGGATAGATTCGTCCTATTTTGCCAAAACAACCATAACTCACTCAATATAATAGTTATGATCAAATAGTTGGTGTTCTTAGAAAGTAGACACATAGATCTTTCCAACGGTACTAATTTCACTATTTTCTAATGAGTGGGCTGTCCTGTAAGTCTTGGGGAATTTGACGTACAGAACCAGGTAGATTCTGGAATTGTCTTTTGATGTGTCTTTCATGATGGGATCAAATGAGCCTAAACCTTTCACATTTGAAAGAAAGTATCGCCATATACCATGGCATTGCGTGGGCACGTCTAGCCATTACCTTGGCTTTATAAGTTTATAGCGAATGAGATATCGTGTCGAGTATATTATGACAAGTACATGATTGCGCACATGATACTTAGATGGAGAGTTTCATCTCCCAAGACTTCTCGTCATATGGACGTAACAAGTCTTCACAAGACATCCACTAATCATGTGATACATATAGGCTTTGGTTTAACGTCCTTTAGATAGTCATAAGCTGATAGATGAATAAGTTCATCACTAACGGTTCTCACTCCCGAGACCAAGTATTCCCAAGATCCTTTCATTCTTAACGTTGGATTAGTGATACTTCAATCACAATTCATCCGAAGTTTACACGCAAATAGACATGATTCTTTACATCCCATCTCCAATCAAGTAGTCACTGAATCGTGGTTTTTACTTACTTGACTTGGGTGAAAACTAATCCGTTCAGGATGTTTATGTATATCTCTTTACTTAGTCTCAATAGAGATGATACAAGCTGCATGTGCAGTTTTTCGGAACTACCTAACTGACAAGGTAGTGGAGTGCAGTATGACTCCATTACGAGGGCATATGTCATCGTAGTCGATTCCAGGGTGTTTGTGAGAGACCTTGTGCCACAAGGTGAGTCTAGGCTCTTTTTATCATTACGCTTTCCATCAAAGATTATCGACAGGGTTTACACTTGCGGTGTCGGCATCACCTGACCAAGGACCTATCTTTTTGTATAAACTGGATCGCATATATTTTCGTGTAGGCCAATTCACAACGTTGGTATTTGGGCGATACTTGTTTGTGGGCAAAAAGCTTTGTCTGATGTGTAGGTCGCCGAGATAGATCGACGTTGGAGGGCCAAAAAACAATGGCTTAGGGCGGAGGCCAAGTTCGGCCGCCATGGCCTGTTTCCAAAGCCTTGGAGGCTAGGGTTTAGAGAGAGAGAGAGAACACATGATCCGCCACATTGGAAAAGGTATAGTGTTTACCCTTTTACTCGGTTTAGTACGTCCTTATGTTTATCTCCGCCAACTAATGTATTGGGTGATTTTCATCAATTAGGTACTAAATTATGTAAACTAAAAGTAAAACGTACACAAGGAAAACATAATAATGACATTAGCTGAAATTTGATAACATATTTAGTTTACAACGGCACCATATTAACAAAATGATTGCCACAGCTTACATGCTTGATCGTGGCAAGCACGCATTGCCTAATTAGTATTACAAAAGGTCCAAATTTTATGTTACCCCTTCATTGTTTGTAATATATATAGGTAAAATTGTCAAAATACACTTTTAACTTGGCTCAAATTGTCAATTTACACTCTTAACTTGTAATTGCGAAAATTTGCCTCCTCAACTTGTCAAAAACTGCCGATTTGCACCCCCTCCGTTAAATTTAACTTTTTCCATCCAATTTCAAGTCATGTGACATGCACGTGAGGGGTATTTTCGTTATTTTTTTATTTATTTCGTTTAATTAACAAATATACACTATAAATTTAATTTTTGAAGAATATAATCTATATAAAAAAGAACAATTATCTGTACTTACTGATTCATTCCGTGATACTTTTTTTTGCATTCAATTCATTTTTTTTCTTCAAAATAATGCATACTTTCCGTGATATAATTTGTCGATAAGGAAAATTACATGAACTAAAAATAAATTGACGAACACTACCAGAAAAAACACTTTTCCCGACGAAAAAAAAAAACGGCCGACGACCTAAAATTTTCGTCGGTAAAAAAAAAAATCGTCGGCCATTCCCATAGAATGGCCGACGATTGTTTTTTTTCGTTGGTAAACAAAAAAAATCGTCGGCTATTCCCATGGAATAGTCGACGATTTGTATTTTCGTCGGCTTTTCTCTGAAACTTTAGCCGACGAAAACTTTTGAAAGTTTGGCCGACGAAATTGGCATTTTCGTCGGCTATAAGTCTATATAGCCGACGAGTACTAGGTTTGATTTCGTCGGCTATGATTAAAATTAAATTTTATTTAAGTGAATGTATAGTTTCAAATAGTTACTATACGTACACTCTTCAAATGCAAATATGTCGTCAAATAAGATATGACCGAAATAATGAAATACGTCTATGGTTGAAAAATGACGAGATTCCGACAAAATCTGTGTGCCGAATGTTTTTTACTTCCGTTTTCCTATGGGTAGCCTGACGTTCGGTAAAAATTTTGAGGAAAATTTTTATACGATTAGTTGCGTCTCATCGATTTGAAACTATTATCTGTTGAAGGTCAGGCAAAAAAACGTCATTTAGACAGGCCAATTACCATTTCTAAGCGTTTAAAGGGTTGACTCACCCGGTTGACCGTCCCGATCGAGTCTTTAACGTTGTCAGATGTAGTTGGATTTTTTTTCATACATGTATTTAATCTAAATGGTGATATCTGACGGTTGGAATAGATTTTCCAAACTTTTAGATTCAAAATCGGAACATATGCACTAATGTTCCTTAACTTGTTTACTAAGTGTTTAAGTGAATGTATAGTTTCAAATAGTTACTATACGTACACTCTTCAAATGCAAATATGTCGTCAAATAAGATATGACCGAAATAATGAAATACGGCTACGGTTGAAAAATGACAAGATTCCGACAAAATTGAAGAGCAGATTGACCGTTGCAAGTGAAAACTCGGTTTACTGCAGATTTGGCGTCCGGCGTCCGGCGTCCGAATGACGATTGTGATACCATTCCGGAAAGAGAACGACGCCAGGAATCAAACTCGTAGTTTTGCTACGATGTGTGGGTCTTTTCGGGCTTTCGAGTTCGTTTAGGGCCTCAAAACGGCAGTTTAATATGTTTTCATAGAATAGCCGACGAAATATTGTAAATCGTCGGCTATTCTCTAAGTTTAGCCGACGAAATATTGTAAATCGTCGGCTATTCTCTAAGTTTAGCCGACGAAAATGGTATGTCGTCGGCTAAATTCCTTCGATCCTCTTATTGTCCGCCGTTGGATGGCTCAGATCCAACGGCTGCTGAATGTCCAAAGAATAGCCGACGAAATATTTAAATTCGTCGGCTAAACTCTTGCGATCCACGCCTTTTTATTGTTCGCCGTTGGATGACTCAGATCCGACGGCTGTTGATCTTCCAAAGTATAGCCGACGAAATCTTTTAAATCGTCGGCTATTCTCTCTTCTTTAAATCTTTCAGCCCGCCTTTTTTCTCTCCTCCTCCGCTCTCCTCCTCAAATCGGCGCCGGCGTCCTCCTCCTCCTCTTCCTCCTCCTCCTCCTCCTTCTCCTCCTCCTCCGGCCTCCTCCTCCTCCGGCATCCTCCTCCTCCTCCTCCTCCTTCTCCTCCTCCTCCGGCCTCCTCCTCCATCATCCTGAACCAAAGAAAAATTTTATTTTTTTTCCCCAAAAATTAAGAATAGCCGACGAAATAGACAAAATCGTCGGCTATATTTAAGAACAAATAGCCGACGAAATTGATTTTCTTCGTCGGCTATAGTTGCCAAAATCGTCGGCCATACTCGAAAATACCCGACGAAAATTCGTCGGCTATTTCTCCCACGTTTGGCCGACAAAATAAATTTTCGTCGGTAAATTCATCGGCCATACTCTACTATAGCCGACGAATTGGTTATTTTCGTCGGCCATTGGTATTACCGACGGGGTTTTTCCGACGAATTATAGCCGACGAAAATTTCGTCGGCAGAAGGTATAGCCGACGAAAAATCGGCAGAAGGTATAGCCGACGAAATTTTTTTCGTCGGCTATTTACTCCGATCTGGTAGTGGAACTACTATTTCAATTAACAAGAGACATGATATAACTTGTTTAAGTCAATATCTCAACAAAAATAGTGTTTAGATCACACATATAATGGTTAAATGATGCAATCAACTTAACTATACAAAATAGTGGTTCTAAACCACATAAAAATACTCAAATAGTCTCTAAACAAGTCTTCAAGTCTATTTCCACGTATTTATTTTCCCTTATATATTTGTTAATAAAAAGAAATAAATAAAAAATAACGAAAATACCCCTCACGTGCATGTCACATGACTCGAAATTGGATGGAAAAAGTTAGATTTAACGGAGGGGGTGCAAATCGGCAGTTTTTGACAAGTTGAGGAGGTAAATTTTTGCGATTACAAGTCGATGGTGTAAATTGACAATTTGAGCCAAGTTCAGGGTGCATTTTGGCAATTTTGCCTCATATATATGTTGTGAAACTTTAAATACACTCCTTGAATTACTTAATACACACCCTTTATATTTTTTTATCTAATTTTTTTATGTAACTTCCATCTATATATGCCCTCTCACTAAATAAATAAATGAAAAGAGGTATATAGCATACAATTTTAATTAATACATACCTGTGTTGTAAATTTCCAATTTATTCTACAATTAACTACTAATCAATTTGGCTACATATCAATAAGGTAAGTACTAATATTTTTTTTCTTTTTTCACATCAATGAGGTGTGGTATATTACTAAAAGATTGAATAACATAATTTTCTTACCTTTGTTCTTCAAGTTGACATCTCTATATAATAATATCTTCACTATCTATATAGTCATGGTTGTGTATATATGTTCAATATGTGTCAACTAATTTGATTGTTTGCTAGTTCATCACGCAGACTAGAGTTGTTTTATATGTTATTGATGTTTGCATTGATTTTGAAAAGAGATCGATTGCATCATGAAGATGAGGAGAAAATTTAACCTATAAGAAAATATTTTAAAACTTTTTTATTTATAAAATATTTCATTCTTATTGTATGTGTAAATTCTACTATTTATTTATGAAGAGGGGTATAAATGGAAATTTGATGACAGAAAAATATAGGGGGTATTTAGTAATTGGGAGAGTGTATATAAAATTTCTCATATATGTCATCCTTTTGTTAATTACAAACTACAATCTAAGTTTCAACTATTTGTCAAACGAGTTGTTGTTATCTTATTTAGAGATTTCTAACCACAGCAGTTAAATTGTCTTACGGAGATCCTCATTACACTTTAGAATACGCAACATGCATAGCTAAACCTATCGAATTAATGAGTGGAAATCTGGAATTGAGACCTTCTGTAGCACACATCGTTTCTCATGTCTTAAGTGCAGAAATTGACATAACAAGGACTTGTTCAACATCGGGACAGCCCTGCTCAGCCGCTGTTGCCTTGAGCTAATAAATCTCATAGGAGAAAGGACCAACCTCTCAGTTCGAGTAGAGCACCTGCATTCAAGTAAGCAAATAAATCTTCATACAAACTGGAACCAACACTTGGCTACACAGATACCTTTACGTCGAGTCTCAAAATCTGAATCCTGCTATATATATATATTTTCACAGTTGTGTCTACATGTGTGTGCGTATAGTTTTTGTGGTTAGTGGTAGGATATATATGTGCTTAATCATCTTCCCTGTATAACAGGTCCAATTAAGAATTAACAATCTAGAAAAGAGACTTCTATATCTAGCTAATTTATTTTCATAATCATCGGATCTGATATTTACATAATCAATGTGCATCTGAGTCGAGAGATGATGAAGAATACCAAGCATGTTGTACATGTGTTTAACGGAAATTACCAGAAGTAGACGTTACAATTGAAGAATTGCAAGATAGCGTGAGTGGATATTCAACTTACTGTAACCAAATTAAATCCATGTGATGAGTTATGTATTTATAATCTCAACAAGTTTGAGAAGATGAAATCCTATAACTTGTGCCATTGGTTACTTAATTCACAGTGTTTGTAGAGATCGAATTGATGAAGCTTGAACGATCAAGATTCATATACACCTATAACATCCCAATGCTCATTGGCCTGGCCTAGAAAGCTCACTTGGTGTGACGTCCACCCAATTAGTTCTCCTCGATCTAAAGAACAAAAAAAGAAGACGTTTTCTATGTGCTAGTGGCAACCATCTCATGAAGCTAAGACAAATCTATGCATACATAAGCCCAAGTGTTGCAAGCAAAGCATTAATCAATCCTCCAACGGCTTCTCTTTTCTCTTATTTTCACGCAAGTTTCTCTTCACCTTTCTGTTTCAGCTTACCCTTATATAAATCACAATACATCATTGTTCAGTCTCCACACCTCTCTTGCTAGCTCTATTGTTGTATCTCTTCGTTTTTCTGCTGCTTCTGCAGATATATAGTACTAGTTAAGAAAGTACTATATATTTCAGAAAAAGCAATGGCGATTGGGTATGGTAATAGCTATCTGCCATTTTTGGCCATGGTGTTTGTGCAAGCGTGCTATGCAGGAATGAACATCACTTCAAAGCTTGCTCTGGAGGCTGAGATGAACCCTCTTGTTCTTGTTGCTTATCGTCAAATTTTCGCCACCTTAGCCATAGCACCTTTTGCTTATTGGATGGAATGGTAATAATGTTATTCAACTGCTAAATATATCTCTCTCTGTTCATTTTGATGCATGAAATAGAGTTAGATGTTTTATGAATATATTTCTTTTCAATGCATGCATGCATGCATTAGTTTTCGATACGCATACTGGATTGTTATTTAGTATATTTGAGTAAGATGAGGGTCAAATTTTTCATGTTATAATAAGCTTCTGTTTGCATGATTTACATATTATAAAGAATAATGTTAATTTGGGTTCTGTCTGGTTATGAAATTAAACTAAGGGAAAACAACAGATCAGAAAACGAGAATGTTCTCGTCATATTAAACTAAGATAGCGGGGAGGGCCGGGGAAAAAGAAATTATATATCATATATGATCATCGTGCAACATCTGATGATCATTTGCTGATACTGAAATGCTTGGTGAATGAAAGTTCGGAATACTCTAATGGCTGAGATAGAGTATATACTGAAACCTTTGAGCTCGAATCTGCATCATCTTCCTTTTTCTTTCTTTCATCATGTTGAAACGGTTGATTTGATTTATTTCCAGCAATACGTACAAGAGTTCACTTTGTTTGATCGATCGAGTAGTTTTGATACGTTACTGTATTTCCCTTCCATTAAGGAAAAGTAGCTCCTGAAAAATATCCAAGATCCCTATGAGAGCTTTCAGGTGCAGAATTTATTGTATCAAAAGTGAGCCAAATCTGGCAAAATGGTTATGCTGCACGCAATAAAAACAGAAAGCTAGAAGAAGGCCATGCATATGGTCAGGGTGTGGTGCTCTCAAGTTTTTCAGTTTCTAGGCTCTGTCGTTTTGGGTTTTTTTTTTTTGTGTTTCTTAATTCTAACGTACCAGGATTCTTCGGACGAGTGGCACCAGCTTCCGTCATATAAGTTTTGCATGGTCGCCACATATAGCTTAACCATTAATTTGTCCTCTTCCATCTTCTTTCTTTCTTCTTCCTTTGCTTCCTTCTTCGTCTTTCTTCATTGCTAGCCAGCTAACTCGTTTTGGCCATAGCTCAGGTAGGTAGGAGATGGACTCTTTTGGAATAAGTATGCATCGAGATCTAAGTAAATTCATATGGAGTTGGCTGGCAAATTAAGTTTTAGAGTCCTAGGCTTGGTAAGAAGATCTAGCTAGAAACAATTTACTAAACCACCTATATATGAACAAATAAAGCACAGTCCCAATAATGCAGAACTCCCATTTTTTCTAGAAACCCTAAGGTATGCGCATGGGAAAACCTAGTCTTCTGTGGGAACAAAAGGTCTTTCTCTAATACTGATTAAGTGCGCTAGGCCACAGCTATAGTCTGTATACTTGGCTATAACTGTGAAGTTTATAACTAATATCTAATTCATTAGTGGAAATGTTTACTTGAATTGGATATATATATGCTTTTCCCAGTGAAATTTGGAGAAGAGGGGGTAATTTAATGTTTATTTGTTTCTATTCCTTATAGGAAAACAAGACCCAAGATCACAATGCCTATTCTCTTCCAGATCTTTCTATGTTCTTTAACCGGGTAAGTACTCAAATTCATATGTATAAGCTAATGTAGTATTAGTGATTAGTAATTAATTTATGGCAACAGAATTGACTTCATTAATTGGAATCCTGAAAATGCAGAGCAACTGCCAACCAAGTCTTCTATTTTGTTGGATTGAACAAAAGCACTCCAACCGTTGCTTGTGCATTGACAAATACACTCCCAGCTATGACGTTTATCCTTGCAGTCCTATTCAGGTTTCTACCACTTTACCATGTATTACCTAATGTGTTTTTACTTCTAAGTTTTATCTTTCTAAGATTGAAATTGAGTCAATGGTAAATTTTCAGACAAGAATCAGCAAAAATGAAGACCAGGGCCGGGTTATCTAAGGTGATGGGAACAGCAGTGTGTGTATGTGGGGCGATGATACTCTCATTTTTCCACGGGAAAAACATTGGTATAGGTGAATCCAAAATTCACTGGAGTTATGCTGAGAAAATGGGAGAGTCAAGTTCTGGCAACACTGCCAACTCCTTTGTTGGTCCTCTTTTAGTCATCATCAGCACCTTAGGTTGGGCAATGTGGTTCATCATCCAAGTAAGTAAAACTGCAACTCATATCTTGCTTCTCATTCAATTCACAAATCGGAGCCTTGAAAAATGAATATGCATACCGGAAAACAGAGGATTTTGTTGTAGAAACCTTAGTTAGAACTTGAGTAATCTTTGTTTTTATTTCAGGCAAAAGTGAGTGATAGCTTTCCAGCACCTTACACAAGCACTACATTGATGTGTTTGATGGCCAGTGTGGAGTGTGGGCTCATTGCTGTGAGTGCGGAGCACAGTAGACATGCATGGTCATTGAGTAACCCCATGAAGCTTACCGCAAGCCTCTATTCAGTATGTACTTATTCATAAATCATCTTATCGAGTAACTTAAATTAACTTAACTTATTTGTACAAAATCGCGAACAATGCATGACACTATTCCATTTCAGGGGGTTATGGGTTCTGCAGTAGCATTTTTCTTCACATCATGGTGTATTCAAAGGAAAGGACCTCTTTATGTGTCGGTGTTCAGCCCTTTGCTGTTAATTGTTGTGGCTGTTACCAGTTGGGCGCTGCTTGATGAGAAGTTATACCTGGGAACGTAAGTACACACAGTCTCTTTGAGTTTGTGCTAGGCTTCTAATTCGGTTGCTTTACTTGTGATGCAAGGTACTAACATATTTAGTTGTCTAACTAAAATTGGTGATTCAGTGCTCTAGGTTCAATCTTGATTGTGGCCGGGCTTTATTCTGTTCTGTGGGGGAAGACCAAGGAGACGGCAGAGCTTGAGGGCAAAGAAATAGACGCAGATACAAAGCCAAATGGTGCCGTCAAGGAAATTGCGAAAATCGACTTGGAGCGGCAGCTGCCCAAGTGAGAAGATTCAGTACTGTTTTGAATGCTTCCATGAAGAAGCATCATCAATCTTGTATCGTCAGTCGAATTACCCTACTTTAGTTTCAAAAATGTTTCACATCTCATCATCATCATCATCATCACCTCATGTAAGTTAGTTTAGTGTCTTCCTCATGTTTCAGGTCCAACGAATTCGGTGTGTAATGTGATGTTTAATATTCTAGTAGCTTCCAATGTTCTGGTAATATGCATGTTCTCTGGTTGAGATTGATATCATCAGTATCATTGTGGCAATTGGGTTCTCTGCTGAAATTCATTGGAGTATAACTGTATAACCATAATATAAATTGTGTGGTCATGTTTGTTCAAAGTAGAGCCCCAGCATAACACCATCTTTTATAAAAGGATTGGGCCAACCAGCTGCTACCACTAAATAAAGTTCATTCGTGACATATACCCGGGAAGAAATTTACAAACCACCTCACCGAGTATCAAATGAGGACAATATCAAGATTTTTCCGTACCATAAGGACATATCTTAATTGTAGAATATAAAATTATCTATCGTGAAACGGTACATTATGGGTCGTAAAGATTTTAAAATAAAAAAGCGAAGCAAATCGATCTCATATTCTCACGTTACATTCATTTCACGCCATTTTAGAAAGTAAAAGAGCCATCAACAAATTTTATAACCTCATTTTAGATGTTTTCACTCAACATTCTTTGGCTGCAGTGATAAAAGTAACTTTCATTCTCTAATTTTACAATTGCCATGTTTTGGGCCAAAACTAGCAATTAGAGAAAGTATAGGGGCAAATAAAAAGAAAAGAAAAAGAACCACGCATACAAGCGCTCCTCTACACCTTGCCGCACACAATCGCCTTCAAACCCTAACGGCACCAAACGTCCCATTAAACGCCAGGCGATTCTTCTGACGGCAACAAACGTCGTTAAATCCCCCAGTCGTGTATTTATATTCCCAAACAAGACTCATCTCAGCCCATTTCGTTCGTCCTCCTCATTTCTCTCTAGGGCAGCTTCTCAGATCTGCCCTCTCTAAGGTACATCTTTCTCTCTCTACCTTTCATATCTATTGTTGATTGGCTTCAGCTTAATCTCAGATCACAATGAATCATGAATTAGAATTAGAATTTGGTGTATGATTAATAATAGGTTAGTGTGGTTTTGGTTTAATCAATGTTATCGTTTCGCTTCCTGATTGATGCATCGTCCTTACTTCTGAATCTAGATCTGGTTTTGCGTTTGGATCTGAGTCTGAGTATTTGGATTTCAAATTTCCTCTGAAACTTTAGGCGGAAAGTTTTGTTCTTAGTTTGAATCTATAGGCTTTATTCTGTATATGATTTTCAGATCTATAATCTGTGTGCTTGTACCAGCTCTTCGATATGAAATTTGTTCATAAAATGAGACATTTGAGGTCAAAAGGAAGAAGGAAACGATTTAAGTAGTTGTGATCTGTAAATAATTTGAACAAGCTAACTGGAAGTATAAATGATTTTGTCCTTTTCGATTGTATGTTTAGGCGGCATTTGTATTTTGATGAATCCAATGCATTGATTTGAGATCTGTAAGAGTTGTGTGTGTCAAAATGGTTGCGTAATCGAACTGAATGTTGAGACTGCTAAGACTGTTTGTTTTGGATGTGCTGTATTTGACTTTGATTATTGTGTGCAGCGAATTGAAAGATGGGGTTGTCGTTCACCAAGCTGTTCAGTCGGCTTTTTGCCAAGAAGGAAATGAGAATTCTCATGGTCGGTCTCGATGCTGCTGGTAAGACTACCATATTGTACAAGCTGAAGCTCGGAGAGATTGTGACCACCATTCCTACAATCGGTATGATTCTGTTGTAATTTCTCATTGTTTTTTTTTGTTTAGTAGCAGTTGCTACCGATCATGTGTAGATTTTAACAAATAATATGTGTTTGCAATTTTGATCAGGGTTCAATGTTGAAACTGTGGAGTACAAGAACATTAGCTTTACTGTGTGGGATGTTGGGGGTCAGGACAAGGTATGAAACATTACGGAATTCTATTTCATTTTTAATTACAGTGCATACACTTTCAGGCTGAGATTGGATTGCTGTTATAGGTTTTAGTTTGTAAAAATTACTCTATACTACTTTACGCACAGAGTTTTGTATTTATAATTCTTGAAGTTTATGTGCTTATGGACGGTCGTGTGCTGGTCAGATTTTCTACATTAGCATACAACATTAACCTAAGCTACAGTTTTGTGCCGCTTTGTCTTTCAAGTTTTTCCTTAAACACTTCTTCTGAGGAGAAGCTATCCACTCTTTGGCAAAAATTCTGCATGTGCTTATAGTTATTTTCGTAGTTAACTTAAAAATTTTCGTAGTTATTTTCATTGGGATTTTGTGCTTATGGACGGTCGTGTGCTGGTTATCTGCTACATTAGTACACAACATTAACCTAAGCTACATTTCTGTGCCACTCTGTCTTTCAAGTTTTTCCTTTACTTACAAGGAAAAGCTATCCACTCTTTGGCAAAAATTTGAAATGTGCCTGCAGTATACCTTTGTATGTATTGTTACAGTTCATTTGCTTTATGTGCTTATGGACGGTCGTGTGCTGGTTAGATCTATCACACTTGCAGACAACATAAACCTAAGCTATATTGTTGTTGCCACCTTGTCTTTCAAGATTTTTCTTAATGTGAGGAAAAGTTATCCAACATGTGGCAGACATTTACATCTATGTATACCTGTGTTGTCATCTGGAGTTGATGACATTTTCTAATGGACTGCCTATGTGTGTGTAGATTCGACCTTTATGGAGACACTACTTCCAAAATACTCAAGGGCTCATTTTTGTTGTTGATAGCAATGATCGTGACCGTGTTGTTGAGGCTAGGGATGAGCTTCACCGCATGTTGAATGAGGTACAAAATCTTCTGAATGATTTGACTTTTAATTGCATCTTCTCTCAAATGCTCAATCTGGCTGCTTGAATTTATAGGACGAGTTGAGGGATGCGGTGCTGCTTGTATTCGCCAACAAACAGGATCTTCCTAACGCTATGAATGCTGCAGAGATCACTGACAAACTTGGTCTCCACTCTCTTCGTCAACGCCACTGGTACTTTGAATATTTTTTTTTATACCTCCTCCCTCTGCCATATATGTGCACTTACTAATAAAAAAAATACGCAGTTCACAATAGAGTTAAAGGCTTGATTTCAGAAGAGAACTTATACAATCTGTTACTGTTGCAGGTACATCCAGAGTACTTGTGCCACTTCTGGAGAAGGGCTGTATGAGGGTCTTGACTGGCTCTCAAACAATATCGCCAACAAGGTATGCCCCAGTTCTTCATTGCAGACATAGTTTTTATACTGTGTTCTCAGTTTTGAAGCTAACGAGCTGCTTTCTTGTATTTATATTGTTTGCAGGCTTAAATGATCAGTAGTCTTCAGCAACCTCTTGTTTGCAAGGTCTCTGATGGCTCACATATCTTCTGTTTATGGATTTCTTACATTGTGTTACTCTCCCCGAGAATGTATCTGTTTAGATATTATTACAAAGTGCTGTTAGATTTAAATAATTCGACTTCTACATTCTACATACAAATTTGTTTGTATCGGTTTAGGGTTCCAACCAATGGATTTTGAACCTTTACTATTGCTTCACCGCATTTTGATGTACTTAATGCATGCTGTGTTGTCATGGAATGTCGATAAAATTTAGGCTTTTATCTGAACTGTATTGCGTAGGACACAAAGTAACTAGAGTTAAAGGAACAACACTACAATATCAATTAGTAGAGCTTTCAGGAGTCGGAATCTGATTCTTGTGCATGTGACTGTAACATGCCTCTTTACTGGCAACTTACTCGGGCAATTCCTTATTGCTTCTTTTGTCACAAGTTCGCTTATTCAGGCATTTCCCCATTGCTTCTTTTGTCACAACTCACAAGCTCTACAGAATCATCAATAATTTGGACATGGATTCCGAGCAGTGTCTTCAACTATTAACATTTATGAGAATAATGGTTCACTTGTGAATAACTCAATAAAGTATGTTGTTCGAATTTGGCATTTGAGGGGACGACCATAAGAAATTGGAATATCGAATACAAGTAAATATCTTCTTGATTTCCTTTTCCTAGAAATGATGGTATATATAGTGTACACACGAACTTGAACACAAGCTAGTAAATTAGTAAATACAATGAAATTCAAAGGATCCAAATTCAAGGGGCTATCAGAAAAATGAAATTCATAGAATGATTGCATACATCACAATCACAATTCACAAATGGGTCACAAACCAGCGGCAGCACATTCAAATTCTGTTGTCGCTGGCACCAAGTATATATCTATTGCCTGAGAACTCTGTTGGAACTCAACACAAAGTTCTCTTCTCCGGCAACAGTGGAGTTGAGGCGTCCGGCCGCCCAACCATTATTGATCACTACACGGCTCCCCTCAATTTGTTCATCAAACTCGGGAAGGCCTTTTGCCTTCCTCTCTTTCCTTCTCGCTCTCTCCTCCTCACGCTCCTTCCTCAGCCAACTCTCAACCGTCCTCTGCAAACCAAATCCAAACCAATCTAAACAACAAAATCAAAGCAAAGTACTCGAAAAGTATATGGTGCTAAACAATGTAACCCTTTCGAACACTAACCATGAGCGACAGCTTGTACGTCTCCTTCACCTTGTCCATAGGCATCGACAATTGCAGCTTCCCATTAGCAACATACACAATGTGTGACGGCCAATTCTCCAATCCATCAAATATATGCGTCGCGTAAATAATGGTAGCACCTCTCTCTTCACATTCCTTCCTCAGAAACGTGAGTAGGTCCGCCCTCGCTAGCACATCAAGGTCCACCGTGATCTCGTCGAGCAAAAGCACCTACATTCATTCACACACATTTCATCAAACACCTGCTGTGCATTAACCAAAATAATTAAAATGTGAATGGATAAAATACCTTGTATGGTCTCAGAAGCCCCATACAGATCTGAACCCTTCTTCTCTGACCGTCCGAGACCTTATGCAACCTCCATGAGAGATCAATATCCAAAACCTTAATCAGCTCAGCTCTTCTCTGAGGTTCAATCCCAGCCACACCATTGATCAATTTCTCAGCCGAAACATCCATCTGTATCGGAACGTCGAACCCAGCAAACGCCACGTCACGCCGCCACTCGCCGCCGAGATAGGAGAGGTCGCCGGAACCGGTGAGAGCGGTGTCGTGGAAAGCCGAGCGGCCGAGGACGCGGACCATGGTGGGGTCGACCATGTGCTTGCCACCGAGGATCTTGAGGATGGTGGTCTTGCCGGCGCCGTTGGAGCCGACGAGGAGGCATCGGTCGCCGGCGTTGAGGGTGAGGGAGAAGTCGTCGATTAGGGGCTTGGCGCCGGGGGGCGGGTGGCCGTTGATTCCAGGGTAGGTGAATTTGAGGCGGTTGATCACGATCGTTGGTTCGGAATCTTGCTTTACACCCATTGTTGTTAATTGAGAGAAAGACGAGAAGTGTGGGAGAATTTGACGGAGCTTTTAAGGGTTTCGGGTCGGGTGGGAGGGAGGCGTGGCCGGTTCACAGTCACATCTGAGGCTGCGGACTCGGTGCGTCCCCGTAATGTGGAGACCAATTGGGTTGCGACGCGTGGTAATGAAGAGGGGCTTTCATGAGGGGAACTACTAGTTAGTTGGACATTTCGCGGCAGCTGTAAACCAACAAATTACTAAATTACTTAACTTCAATTTTACTATCCTACTACCCGCACATATTATTGATATACAAAAAGAAAACGTCGAATTTTTATTTGTCGGTATCTTTTTGTTCATTTTGTTTACTGTGTTTTTTTATACGACAATTCTTTAATATAATTCTATTTAGTATGAAAGGTAAAATGGATATAACACATTTTTGTGAAACTTTGAGTACTTGGCTTTCTATCAATTTTATTCAACTGTAACCTATTTCATATGGTCTAGTATCATTAACCTCACATTCATAAGTGGATACTTAAGAGTTCAACTCACAACAAACTAATTGTCGTTTTTGAGTTATTTAATAAGAAGAGATTTTGATTTATAATTCAATTTGACATACCGGACACAAAGTTAACAAAGAACTCAAAAGCCTGTTGTTCTATCCAATCTATTCAGTTGGTTTGTTCGTCACCACTACAACGATTAACAACTTAAACACTGTAGTCTAAGCAGCTAAGCTAGAATTCGAGAATCTGTAATAATCTCTTTTGATAATGAACTAACGAAATAAGCAAAAAAGTGGATCGCTTCTCAAATGCTCAAATTAGTGCCTCAATACATACGAAGGGAGTAAATAGTACGGATCCAAGTGTCAATTTGTTTTGTTTTTAGTGTTTTGCAATAGACAAAGGTGGCAAAAGGTGAGGGGCTCTGTTCGGGTCGAGCATAACCCGTAAACAACTAAACAGGGTCGGGCAAAGGATCCATTTTTTGGGTCTCGGTTTAAATACAAATCTTGGACTGATTTAGATTCAGAAAATGGCAGCGATATACAGTCTTTACATCATCAACAAATCAGGTGGCCTGATCTTCTACAAGGTACTACCCCAAATTCTAATTCTCAATCTACTGTGGTCGCTATTCTGATGGGTCATTGAAAACAAATATAGGATTATGGATCGGCAGGACGGATGGATACAAATGACAGCTTGAGGGTTGCGAGCTTGTGGCACTCAATGCACGCCATTTCTCAGCAATTGTCTCCGGTTTCCGGTTGCGCTGGCATTGAGCTTCTCCAAGCTGATACCTTTGACCTTCACTGCTTCCAGTCACTTACCGGTAATTTCCAAAGATTCAACCTTTTTTGTGTTTCCCTCTGATTTTAGAGGTTTAGGTTCTATTGGTCAAATTTATTCAACTCAAGCTTGGATGTGAGTGTGAATTCTCAATCAGATATCTGTTATTGGATTACTTGCTTAACTGCTTTCCTCCTCAGATTGATATAAAATTGAATACAACATATATAACATTCAATCTGAGAATAAGCAGACATTGGATGAGTGCCTTGTCATTCAGTGTGGATTGTCATATGGTGTTTAGTTAGGTGGAAAATTCGAAATATAAGACAGGTGGTATGAGATGTTGTCTCTCAGCATGTAACATTTCAGTCCTCAGTGAAAGAGGTTGTTGCTTTCTGGTAGAGAATTTGAATTTACGTGAAGGAATTCATGAGCCACCAATTGGGTGCATGCGAATTTTAACTTCTGCGGAATGTATCCAGACTATTCATTGACAGGCCTTTTGGATTCTCTGATTTTGTTTGTAATCTGTTGATTTTCAATAGTCGACTTTGATAGTTAAGATTATATCAAGGGGTTTCAGATCTGTTATCCCCCTAAGCCAAGCTTTAGTTCTCTGTTAAAAATGCTGAAGATTGTCATTGGAGTTTATATGCTACATGTTTGAGAATGCCGGCAGCTAGTACTCTTCTTGTGACTTGTAG
Organism: Potentilla sterilis; assembly: GCA_963682095.1. Taxonomy (NCBI): domain Eukaryota; kingdom Viridiplantae; phylum Streptophyta; class Magnoliopsida; order Rosales; family Rosaceae; genus Potentilla; species Potentilla sterilis. The sequence goes on from OY821754.1 coordinate 70,710,253, forward strand.
GTCATAAGATTTAACCAAAGATCAAGCTTGTGGTTCTTTGTTCTCTAAGAGATTTTTTTGTGTTTTGTATCAGTATTGAGATCTTCATTGCCATGGTGAAATTAAAAATTTGTTTTGTTCCATGTGTTGTTATTTCAATTTAAAACTTCTTTTGCTGGATTTAAGGCACTAAGCCGCGCTAACTTCTCCGATTTTGGAGATGGGCCATGCATGAGAGTTTTCCTGCATCTTCTGCGTTTGGTGCGAGATGCAATTCAACTGTTGTTGTTAAATTGCTTAAGGCAAGAGAGTTACTGTATTGTGTCTTGTAGTCGCATCAACATAACAAATTCATTTGCCTGGCCTGAATTTTCTCATACTGAGGTTAGGCTTGTTTCAAGTCTTCTGTGCTTTAGTTTTCCCTTATACATGGAAACTGTATTTGTTATTTTAAGCTTGGGCGTCTTGGATTGCTAGTTGCCTTTTGTTTCCTATGACTGATCAATTGTTTTACTTGCAAGTAAAAGTTCTTTGGATTGTAAAACTGATTCAATCAGGCCATTTCACCTTTGCAGGGACAAAGTTCTTTGTTGTCAGTGAGCCTGGTACACAACACATGGAAAGTCTCTTAAAACACATCTATGAGCTGTACACTGATTACGTGTTGAAGAACCCCTTCTATGAGATGGAGATGCCTATCCGGTGCGAGCTCTTTGATATTAACCTAACACAGGCAATACAAAAGGATCGTGTTGCCTTGTTGGCCCGATGATCTTACGTATTTGTTCTTGATCTAATGCATTATTAGATATGTGTTGTATGACTTGAGCCGACTATAACTTCACAGTTCAGTACGGGGTTTGTGAAGAACTGTTGTATCTTATGATTGCGTTCATTGTTTCAAGAAGTTTGTTTCTCCTAATTCATCTCTGAAAATCAATAGCCGACCTGTGAGGACCAGCTTCTATTTAATCTTGTAAGAATATAAGCATTGGATTGAACACTACCTTGCATATTAAAAATCTAGGGTAAAGTACAAATAAATACCCAAACTTTGAACCTCATTTCAATTAAATACCCTATCTATAAATTATTTCAAATAAATACACGAACTATACAAAATCCTACAAAGTTTCAACTCCGTTAGACATTCCGTTAAAAAAACCGTTAACTTATTTATGAGGGGTGTTTGACTTATTGACTGGACCCGCCATCGAGGGTATTTTAAGCAACACAAATTTCTTCACGCTCAGTGTCTCTTATAACCCTAAACTTTCAGCCATTTCCCTTAACAAATTGAGTACTGCACGTTTAGAGCTCACATGCAATGGGAAGGCCTATTTTCAGTTATGATGAACCTTGGCATCATGTTATGACTTATGATGAACCTTGGCATCACATCATTTTCTTTGGCATTTTTTTTTTGATTCTGTTGGTTGAATGTATATCAATTTCAGTTATTATGTTGCCAAAACAAATTAGCTACGTGCAAAAATTTATTTACATACAATTAAGTTGATTTCTATTTTGCAGTTTGCAATGTAGTACTTTCGTTTATTCTTAAATATTAAGAGAAATGGTTGAAAGTTTAGGGTTATAAGAGACACTGAGCGTGAAGAAGTTTGTGTTACCTAAAATACCCTTGATGGCGGGTCCAGTCAATAAGTCGAACACCCCTCATAAACAAGTTAACGGTTTTTTTAACGGAATGTCTAACGGAGTTGAAACTTTGTAGGATTTTGTATAGTTCGTGTATTTATTTGAAATAATTTATAGATGGGGATTTAATTGAAATGAAGTTCAAAATTTGGGTATTTATTTGTACTTTACCCAAAAATCTATAGAGCACTATCAGATGTCTAGGGCCTAGAATTTTCATGTTATTCATTGGAGAACGTGCAAATAACAACGTAAACAAGATCAATGGTCAATTTCTTGAAGAGTCTGATCAAGATCAAGCCCAACCATGATCATAAGCTACATGTCAATATGATTATTCCAAAATATCAAATTCATTGTTCAGAGCAGGTAATGAAGCATCATGTACCCACGATTAAAACCAAATTTATACAAATGAATCATGAATGGTTCTGAACTTCTGATCAATAGCCAAAAAGTTCATGACCGGTGATGACCATAGCCATGGCAACAAGAATTCTCATCAGCCTATTTGTCTCTCTCAACGGATCCGCTGGACTTGGTAGTGTATCGGATGAATATCTCACAGCTAGCATGTGCTCTTGGTGCTATGTCTTCATATTTAGTATATGGAAATTGGCAAGCGCGTAGCAGGGTTTGATATGTTCGACATGTCACAACGTTCTAATTGCTAAACCTTATAAATAGCGTATAAATGATGAGACAAAATGAATGAGCCATTCTTTGGACAGTCACTAATATATTGCAAGAGTAGCGAAGGAAAATAATGATCTTTATTTGCTACATAGTTTAGCAAGGGAAAGACAATATAAAACTGAATCGGATGCCTTGGATGGTGGTGTTACAGTAGAGCAGGTGCAGCAGCAGGTGATTCACTAGCCCTTGGTCGAAGGAGGTCCTGCACTGCATTCAGAGACATGACAATGAGAATCCTCATTGCCTTGCTTCTTTGATCCAGAATGTGACTCTGCCCACTAACTGGAGGTGTAGAGAGAGTCGCTTCGCAGCTCGCTTCTGCTCGCGGAGTTATGTGCTCGTCCTTCTGCACATTGTCGTACTGCTTCTGGAAAAATGACACCGCTGCCGAATCAAATGCCTGCATGATTAGACGATAAGCATTCTCACACTCGGAAAGAGCTCTCTTCAATGCCGGGTCTCTTGTTGTTTCAAGTGTCTGCCTGATAAACTCGTGAGTTTTGGTTGCATGGTCTGTTGTCACCTCTACGGTTATCTGGGTTAGGGCAACTATATCGTCATTTGGGGCCTTCAAGTGATCTTGGAAAGTTTTCTTGCAGAAGCCATATATAGTCCTCTGTGGACCGGCATATCTTCTCGATCATTTGCTGTGTGCTTTGACTCAGTGATGGTTCGATATTGATCACGAGGATCACCACCAAGAGTAATGAAACAAGTACAGACTTACTAGCAAAAGCCATCGATCTTAGCAGTGTTGGGAGCTGATGAGAATTAGAAGCTAGAACAAGTAGTTAGTACATGATACATGGCAGAGAGTGTTTGGACCACAATTGAATTTATTTCAATTGGGCTTCCGCCCCAAGGCCCAGTAGGGGTTTTGATCAGATTCAAACCCTTGGAAATCGGGCTTTCCCGCTTCAACCAAAGAGGTTGAGTTCGAGGGAGAACGTGGTTGCTTCCTAATCCGATTGGGGTTGTTTCGTAACAATCCATCAGTGAAAATATTTGTTAAGATTGAGAAGCAATGTAGCAATGATTTCACTACCTACGCTGGGCTATCAATCACTAACAACTATAAGCCACGCTGCACCATGCTTTAGGGAGGTTGTTAGAGGAACCGGCCATACTGCGCAATGATGAGTGATGAACAGTAACAGCAGCATAACAAGCAAGGTCAAGACGTGTTGCTCCGATCTTCGAAGCTTCAATACCAACTATACCTCTGATAATATCTTCGCTGATTTGATGGGAAGCAGGGTAGGGGAGGACATTCCTAATGAATCTCAAGGATCCGCCAGGCTGGAGTTGACAGCCCTAGGGGTCCTTGAGTCATATAAATATGAATCTGCCGGCATCTAGAAAAAGGTTCTCAACCAAAAACAAACAACCACAAGTTCTAGCGCAACGCTAACTTGCCAAAGCCTCTCCGGAGCAACTCACGCAACCCGCCTCCGCCCCACGATCGATCTAATCTCGTGCTTGTGCCGAGCGCTTTGCTGGGTCTACTCACGCAACTCGCCTCCGCCCTACGACGGGTTCAACCTCGTACTTGCGCCGAGCATTTGCTGAGCCTCACGCAACCCTCCTCCGCCCTCTTACGATCGATCTAATCTCGTACTTGCGCCGAGCATTTGCTGAGCCTCACGCAACCCTCCTCCGCCCTCCTACGATTGATCCGCTCTCGTACTTGTGCCGAGCGTTTGCTGAGTCTATCGAGTCAGTCCGCCACCCCCGGTGGCAATCGAGTCTGTCAGTCCGCTACCCCTGGTGGCAATCGAGTCGTCACTCCGGTGACACACCCGTGGTCTTGGAACAGCTCTGCTTTGCTTCTCCGGATCAGAGTAAGATCCTCAATCCTCAAGGGGTTGGGAAGAAAATCCTGGTAGAGAGTTCTATTCAGGTCTTGTTCGAGCCCTGTACGCCGGCTTAGTCAGCGCCCGCGTAACAGTCGCTTGACCAGGAAGTCAGAGTCGAATTGGGAGCAGACGAAGCGACTCGCTCAGGGGGTCGCGCGCAATCGAGTGGCACCGCTCCAAGGGTGCTGGCACGCCTAAGCACAACACAGAGACACAGCAACCAACCACAAACCAACAGCCGTGCTGACTGTTCGCCGGGTGCTGAACCCGCCACGAACATTTTGGCACACCCGGTGGGACAGGTGTCAAGGATTGCGGGATCCACAAGGGGTAATCCTTACGTAAGGGTGACCATGTCTTGTTTGAAGATTTCCCACAAAGGGCTGATCCAGCATGGAACAGCTGAGTGTAGGGGATTAACTGACGCTGAAGTTAAGGAAGTGTTTGGCGGGACTTTGGCCGACGCAAAAGCTATTGCTACTGCCCTTAAAGCCCTGCGAAGCAAAAAGGGTCTGAATCCGGTTTCCGAGCCGTCTATTTTGGAGATCGAGGAAGAGACCACTGAAATCACTGCCGCTTCCCAGGATGACGACCGCGCTATCGGTTTTGTTAACCGGGAAGCTACATCTGGTTTTTTGGAAAAGGGGTCCGCGGATGAATCCGCTGATCCAAGTGCGTCACCTGTGGTACAATTTACTGGGGAGTCTGCAACTCCCACGGAGGTGACGGATACTTTGAAGATGTTGATCGAAAAGTCTTGTCACACGGACGAGGCATTGAAAAGAGCCAATGAGGTGGTCATTGATCTAAGTGAATCCGTCAGGCGTATGCAGACGGAGCAACGGGGGTTCACTGCCAATTTCAAGTACCTCGCCGAACAGCAGGATCGGCTGGGGAGCAGCTTGACCACCTATGCCAGGAGCTCCGAGGGCAGCTGGCAACAGCAGCAGGAGCAGCTGGCGGAAACCAATACCGCGCTCGCCAACCTGAGTGCCTTGATGAATCAGTTGCTGGAACGGGGTGACCACCCCGAGGGGTCCGGCCGTACAGTTACGGATCCAGCTCAGCTGAAGGACCAGCGCAAGCGCGACGCCGGTCGTGGTACTATTGGCGGATCTAACAACAGGCCCACTAATAGTCAAAGGGGAGGTCAGGTTCCTCCTACAGAGCCGGTTAACAACGATCAGTCGGTACCTCCAGCGAACGCCGTGGCTCAGATAACCCTGGAGGACATTGGCAGGATCTTCGCTGACAAGCTCAGGGAGCTGCAGGGGTTGCCCGACGTCGACAAGACGTACGAGAATCCGTTGACTCCCGAGATCAATGCGGTGCCCTTCCCGGTCGGTTTCAAGCCAATCCGTTTTACGCCGTTTACTGGCCAGACATCCGAGGATGCTGAGACGCACATCATGCGTTTCACCAACGAATCAGGTCAATATGCTGAGAACCCGATCATGAAGTTGAAGCTCTTTCCTACATCCCTGGCAGGGGAAGCAGCTATCTGGTATAAGCGTTTAAGGCCTGGGTCAATTCCAGACTGGAAGACCATGGAGGTCATGTTCAGGACCATGTTTGGGGTCGTGGAAGCAAAAATCGGACTTAAGGACCTGGCAGAGACTGAACAGAGGCCTGACGAGTCCGCCACTGATTATCTGCGACGCTTCAAGCTGGAGCTAACTCGCTGTGAGATGGAAATCCCAGAGGAGCACGCCGTGCGGATGGCGATTGACGGCTTGATAGACGAGATCCGCCAGGGGTTCAGGCAGGTTCATGTAACCACGATGGCGGATCTGACTAATCGTCTGGGTCAGGAGCAGCACTATGTGGATCGGTCCAGGGAGAGGAACGAAAGAAGGAAGGGGATTCCGATGTCCTACTATCCGGGGACTCTGAAGCCCAAAACTCCAATTCCGACCGCGGCTCAGACCGTGGCAGCCGTTCAGGCGGATGCAATTCCTAGGCCAATCCTGACATGGGTTGATGAGGAGAAAGTAGGGGTCGAGGTCGCAGCCATCGAGAGGACTGATCAGAAGCCTTTGCAGTCCCAGGTAGCGAAGCCGGTCAGGGAACCTATTAAGCTAGTTACTCCTCTTCCAACCAAATCAGCCTTTGATGCATACACCTATAACGCCCATAGAGCTCACGAGATTTTGCAAGAGCTGTTCAACCAGGGGCGTCTGCATCATGACGGATTTACCCCCAAGCCTGATTATATGGCGGGAAAGACATACTGCAGCTATCACAATATGAACAATCACAATACTAAGGATTGTGTGAAGCTGAAGGACCAGTTGCAGATATGGATCAATGACAACGTCCTGCAATTGGAGAATCCTAAGGAGCCTCAGTGGACAAAGGCTAGGGGTGCACCGCGGGTGAATGCTATCGAGATCAGTGTTGGTCCGAGTCTGCCGCAGCAGGGTAGGAAGCGGGTTTCCAGGTTTCAGGAGTATACTTACGACGCAAACAAGGCGGAGGAAATCTGGGAAACCATGGTGTACCATAAGGCGCCAGAAATTCAGGAGTTTTACCAAGGCCATCCTATCAGTGGGAACGGCGGGTTTACGTGTCTCTTCCATAGGTCCTTTGACCACTCTAGTTCTGAATGTGTAGGTCTGAAGGATCAGTTGCAGGAGTGGCTGAACGAGGGCAAGCTGGGGTTCGACGCCAGCGAACCTAAGCCCTGCCCAGAATTTTGGGTTGGGGCGATTGAAGAAGAGGACATGGTGATGGTCCCACGCTCCAAGCTCTGCCTCACGTGCAGACTAACGACAGGGCAGCCGATTACTTATGAGGAGTTTCAGGCAGCCTTGAGGGAAGCGGAGGAGAAGGCTGAAAGGAGAGCCCTCGAGAAGGCCAAGTTAGAGCGTCCGCCGCCCGAGAAGTCAAGCAGGGAGAGTTACAAGCGGATGAAGTACCATCACGGGTCCGAGGACAGTTGCGCCAGCAGGGCAAGGCCTAGGCAAGGTCCAGGACCGTCCGAAATCAAATCAGCCACGGCTGGGGGTTCGCAGAAGGCTGCGAATCCAGAGCCATCCGCGAGGGTCTATGTTCCGCCAGCATCTAGGAACGATCCGAGGGCGGACACATGGTATACCCAGCGGGCGGGCAAGGCTGTTGAGCTTGCAGCGGTGACTACCCGGAACGAGCGGAGACGCTTTGGCAAGGCAAAAAGAACCTTGGCGGATCTGGCATCGGGAAGGGTAACCGAGGAAGAGCTGTCAGTACCCGTGGAGCGGGTGGAGGAGATCCATAAGCGCTACAAGGTGAGAACCAAATCATACATGGACTCTAGGCGACAGCGAACCACGGACGTTCCACCGGCACCTCGAAAGAGTGTGCACGATAGGGTAGCTGATCTGCCGAGACTCACTGGGGCACCTCAGTCCAGACCAAGGAGAAAGTTGGGTTTCCCTCCTGAGCCTGCGAGGGCAGGGAAGTCTCCTCCAAAGAAGTCACAGCCGGAAGCTGCCGGGAAGCAGGGGGCTTTGGAGGCCCAGGAAGATGTGATGGTGATTGGCACCAGCAAGGGTTCCACCGTTATGCGGTGGGTACCAAAGGAAAACAGCGTGTCATTGGCGGCGAGCACGAGCAACGTGGGGGTTTCAGAGAGGGAGGCTGTTCCCAAGGAATCCAGATCAGTTATAGCGGAAATGAGCGGGCCGTCCGCTACCATATCGCGGGCAAGGCCAAAAGGACCTAGGGCGCCAACCAACTTCGTGGAATACGCAGCTAAGAAGCTGCAGATGACGATGCCAACTAGGACGTCCTCAGTCGCCTCCAGTATACGAGCTGACTCCGACGTAGGAGACCTAGCCCTGGATAAGGAAGAAGATGTGGTCGACTACGAAGATGAGCCTGAGGCGGTAGACGAGGGTGAGGTGCCAATGGACGAGGAGCAGACCGGGGATGAGGCCATGACGCATCATTGCAACATGGTCTTCATTCTGTCATCTGCTTATGCTCTGCCAGAGCCTTTGCCCACTGCTCACTTCATCAGCGACGAAGAGGCTTCTCATCCTGTTTACTCAGTACAGGAGCCTGAAAAGGGGGCTCAAGCGGAAGCTGAGCCCGGGGTTTTTCGGTCCGGTCATCGGTATCCGGAGGGGGCCGGAGACCTTCTGAAACAATGCGTGATGTTTGCCAAGCCTACGTTTGACATGTCCCAGCATCTGAAGCCTCTATACGTGACAGCAGAGGTGCAGGGCATGAAGGTCCGCAAGATCTTGATAGATACAGGGGCGGCGGTAAACGTCGTCACCACTACTCTTGTGGAACAACTGAAGATCCCGAAGGACAAAGTCATCCAGACTGTCTCCAGGGTGAAGGGGTTTTCGGGGGAGGTAACTCCAACCGCTGGGGTGGCTGTGCTCCGAGTCAAGATAGGACCCTCTGATGCCCATCACGCATTTTACGTGGCCAACGCAAACGCTCCCTACCATATGATCCTAGGGAGGGATTGGATCCATAAAGCGCTGGCAGTGCCTTCATCTCTCCACCAAGAGATGATCATGTGGGACCCAGTCACAGAGTTGCCAGTGCTCATCAAGGCGGATGAGCGCCCGTATTCGATAGCGGCCATCCAGTTGGAAGCCAGCTATTACAACAGAGACATGAGACCCCTCCGGATTGGGGGAGTCGACCATAGGGGCCATCCACTCGGGGTGACCCAGAATGAGCTGTCTCAGTGGGGAATTGCCCAGGCTATGGCGGATTGTAGTCGGCCAATTTCCATTGAGCTCCGTCCCAATACTTCCAATGAGTGACGCCTTCTCGCAAGAGGAGTCGGAGGCCTTTGCTAGCTTTCTGCAGCGATTGGCGATTTATCGATTAGAGCGAATGGCTTGGGAGGAGGTGGCACTGGTGGAGTGTATTGAGGAAGAAGAGTTCGAAGTTTCAACAGGGGTGGAAGTAATTCAGCCTGCTCCAGCAGCGCTAGATGATACTCCGCCCAAGGTACGCGATCCTGTCGAAAAGATCAACCTGGGGACAGAAACGGAACCCATGGAAGTGGGGATCAGCCAGTACCTTAGACCAAAGTTGAGGCAGCAACTGATAGGGTTGCTGCATGATTATAAGGACTGCTTTGCCGAGAAGTATCAAGACATGCCGGGGTTATCAAGAGAGCTGGCTTGCCATCGCATCCCTATCAAGGAAGGGTGTAGGCCAGTTAAGCAAGAGCAGCGGCGGATGAACGCTGACACGGCAATGGCGGTCAAGAAAGAAGTTCAAAGCATGCTGGACGCTGGGATAATCAGACCAGCCCTTTATCCGGAATGGTTATCCAACGTCGTCCCTGTTCGGAAGAAGAATGGCAAAATCAGAATATGTGTGGACTACAGGGATTTAAACGCTGCATCTCCTAAGGATGTTTATCCTATGCCCATAGCGGATATGCTGGTGGATGCAGTAGCGGGGCACGAGTTGCTCTCATTTATGGATGGGACGGCAGGGTATCACCAGATTCCAATAGACGAGCCAGACATTCCTAAAACCGCCTTCCGCTGCCCAGGGTTCACAGGAGCGTTTGAGTATCTCAGTATGCCATTCGGTTTAACCAATGCAGGGGCTACATACCAGCGTGCAATGAACGTAATTTTCAGCAGAATTTTGGGGGACATCCTTGAAGTCTACATTGATGATGTAGTAGTAAAGTCCAAAAAGAGGGAAGATCACATTGATCATCTCCGAAGGGTGTTCACAATCATGCGAAAGCATCAGCTTAAAATGAATCCGGCCAAGTGTGTCTTTGGGGTTTGTGCTGGTGACTTTCTAGGGTTTGTGGTACATGAGAGAGGCATCGAGGTGTCGGGCGACAAAGTGCAAGCTGTGTTGGACGTGCCAGCACCGAGAAACAAGAGGGAGCTGCAGAGCTTGCTTGGAAAAATCAACTTCCTCAGAAGGTTTATATCCAACTCAGCAGGCAAGGTAGCACCTTTCTCGTCTCTACTCAAGCTCAAACCAGGAGAAATCTTTGAGTGGGGTCCTGAGCACCAGGCTGCCTTTGACAGGATCAAGGAGTATTTGGCTAGTCCGCCGGTCCTTCGGCCGCCGACACCGGGTATCCCTCTCAAACTGTATATTTCTGCCTCTGATATCTCTGTCGCAGGGCTGCTAGCCCAGGATGAAACCCTGGCCGATGGAAAGAAAGTTGAATATGCAGTAGCCTACGTCAGCAGGACGTTGTTGGATGCAGAGACCAGATATTCGCCAGTCGAGAGGCTGTGTCTAGCCCTGTACTGCGCGGGCATTAAGCTCCGCCATTACATGCTTTCATTCACAACAATAGTGGTGGCACAGACTGATTTGGTGAAATATATGCTAACGAGACCTATCCTAAGGGGTAGGATTGGCAAGTGGGTCTTAGCCCTGTCAGAGTTTTCCCTACAATATGCGCCACTCAAGGCCATGACGGGTCAGGCCATCGCGGATTTCCTATTGCACCATCCTATTGAAGGGGAATTCGCAGAACCGCCAGAGTTCGTTAACGTGATCCGATACCAGCCTTGGGTCCTATACTTCGATGGTAGCAGTACCAGTAAGTTGGCGGGCGCAGGGGTTTGTATCCAGACTCCAGCAGGTGTCAAGTATTTGTACTCTTTTCAGCTGGAGTGGACATGCACCAACAACCAGGCAGAGTACGAAGCCCTACTCATTGGTTTGGAGCTGTTACTCGACCTGGGGGCACAAGAAATTGAGGTACTTGGAGATTCCATGTTAGTTATTAATCAACTGTTGGGGATCTACAAGTGCGTTTCCTTCCATTTAGTACACTACTACGAGCGGGCTATTGAGCTACTGGATCGATTTATTGATGTTTCCTTAGACTATGTTCCGAGGGAATTGAACTCAGCAGCCAACGAGCTGGCACAATTGGCCACTGGAATCAGCCTAGCCCAGGGAGTGAAGGAACGAATCCTTAGGGTGGAGCGCAGAACTCTACCATCCTTTGTTATCCTCCAGAGAGAGCGCGGAGGTTGGTCGGTCGCTACAGTTGAACCTGTCGACACTGACTGGCGGATACCAATCATAGCGTATTTGCAGGACCCATCTGCACCATCCGAGAGGAGAACTCGACATCTCGCAACAAGTTATCTTCTCAGGGGAGACGAACTCTTCCGTAGGGGGGAGGATGGAGTCCTATTGAGGTGTATCTTTGGCGTCGAAGCCAAGCGGATCATGAGAGAGGTACACCTAGGGGTCTGTGGTTCACATCAGTCCGGACCCAAAATGAGATGGCTGATTCGTAGATATGGATATCATTGGCCATCCATTTTGAAAGATTGTCATAGTTTCGCTCAGGGTTGTCAGGAATGCCAGCGACACGGGCCAGTGCAGCGGGTTCCTAACATTCCTTTGCAGCCCATCATCAAGCCTTGGCCTGCTAGGGGCTGGGCATTGGATTTCATAGGGGAGATCAATCCACACTCATCTGCGCAGCATAAGTTTCTTTTGCTGGGTACCGATTTCTTTACTAAGTGGGTTGAAGCTATACCAACCAGGAACTGCGATGCAGATACGGTCATCCGCTTTGTTTTCCAAAACATAATCTGCCGCTACGGCATTCCAGAGTGTATAGTAGCGGACAGGGGGGCAGCCTTCATGGCTGAGAAGACCCAAACTTGGTTAGCAGATTATGGTGTCCAGTTCCTCCATTCTTCTCCTTATTATGCTCAATCCAATGGCCAAGCGGAAGCTACTAACAAGGTGATCATATCCATTCTAAAGAAGATGCTAGTGGATAGCCCGAGATCATGGCACACTCAACTTGACAACACGCTTTGGGCCTATAGGACCTCTAAGCGGACGCCTACAGGTACTACCCCGTATTCGTTGATGTATGGCCATGAGGCTGTCCTGCCAATGGAGATCAATGTGGCTTCTTTACGGGTTCGCGAGCAACATCAACTCCTGGGTGAAGACTATGTCCAAGCCATGTTCCAGGAACATGAAGACCTCGACGAAAAACGACTTGAGGCCTTGGACACTATCATCCAGGAAAAGCAGCGGATCGCCAAGGCATATGACAAGCGGACCAAGGGTAAAACATATGGCGAGGGAGACTTGGTCTGGAAGGTAGCTCTGCCCCTAGACGAACCGGGTCGTGGTAAATGGAGTCCTCGCTGGGAGGGTCCATTTGTCATCGACCGAATCATGGGAAAGGGGGCATACCAGCTCCGAGACTTGGAAGGTGAAGTTCATAGAAATCCCATTAATGGGCGATATCTTAAGAAATACTTCCCAAGTGTTTGGGAGTTCGAGGTCCCTCCGGCAGACGACGGGGCTGGACATAATTCTTAGCCCTCCGGCAGTGCGCTCAGACGGCAGTAAGTTAAGACGGTACATCCGCCTGGGGTGTTCCCGCCGTGTTCGAAGTGTTCGTCTTTTTCATTGCGAAACCGTGGGGGTTTTGTTCTTCTTTTACCTTGTCTTATTTCAACATCCGCCAGGGGTGTTGATGTCCTTATACTTTTCATTAACAATCAAATTCATATCTTGGTAAGTGTTAAGTACGAAAATTGCAAATTGCTTTATTCTTACGCAGGCTTTGCGGCCAAGGGCATTACAAGGAAAAGAAAATACAACGACAGCTACTAGCTAGCTCTGATACCATCCTACGTCTCTCTTAGTCTTGGGGGACTGGCGGATTCCTCGTGCTGCTGCTTGATCTTCTTGCCCAAATCCTCTTCTTCTTCGGAGCTCTGCTAATTCCAGGAGGGGAAAAGGAGTTGAAAAAAAGGGAAAGATGAGGATGCAGCGGCGGTACTGGAGGAAAAACATACAGTTCCGCTGAGGGAACGTATGGATGGATTGCTCGGGATGAAGGTCATCGGCCGTGTTGATGACATTCATCCAAGCACCTAACCGGGTCACTAGCGTTAGACGGGCCGGGTGTTGTTTAAGCACCAGGAAGCACGGCTTCAGGCCGCCTAACGCTAGGTGACCGGGGTTAGGATTTACTTAACGCTGGGTGACCGAGGTTACTGGGGCATTTAACCAGGATTGCGGTTTCTCTGGTGGAAAGGCTTGTGGCAGCCAGAGGGCTACGCCAATCGCTAACCACTCTACGATTGCCATATTTGTTCTAAGCAGGGTGATCTGGTGAGGTTTTTGCTGCAACCAGGGGGTTCCTTTTATACTACATATGCGAGAGGATCCAACGGTTGGGGGTCACGCAAGCTTTAATGCTTCGATCTACCCATCTTTATGCATCTATCCGTTTTCGGCGCCTGCTCGCCTGGGAATCGATGCGTGATCAATAGGGTTTGACTGGTGCCTTCTCGGTTCTCCCCACCGTTTCGGTAACTGTCAAATCCTGCATTTATACCAGTTTGTGTTTCCCAAGCATCTGCTTAGGGCTACCTGGCGTGGGGGCTTCGTGGGCCGGACAGGGGTTCGACGACGAACGGGCTTTCACCTTTTCGTCGAACCTAGCCCATCATGGGGAAACCACTTGTGAATCCTATCTAGTTTACTCGGCTTGGTTCTGGCTTTGCCCATCCGCGCAGCCCAGCAAACTAAGGGGGCAACATAAGGGCAATATCCGACTTATCTTTCGCGCTGAATTTTTCGAAATTTTGAAATTTTTGAACCTTCTTTAGGGCCAAGCCGGGTCGTCCTTTGAATAGGGGTTTTTAGGAACATCCGTGTTGGGGTGTGCCCTAAAACCTTTGCCGTTGGTAAGAATTGTGCGATGCAAGCCTTGATTCTAAAATTTTTGTTTTATTTACAAAAGTAAAGGGGGCTTTGCGGCCATGGCGATTACAAAGGCAAGAAACTAGTAATACATATCCGCCAACTAGCTCTGATACCATCTTGGTATATGGGGATCCTCGCCACCTCCTTCGATCCGAACGCGGGCCGAACAGGGGTCGTAGAGTAAGATCCTGAGAGATCAGCGGATGAAGCGTAGAGATAGGGGTGGCAGAGACTGTCTTGATGCCGAAGCAGAGTGGCATATAGACGTCCGCTACCCATAATCTCTCGATCATGCAATGAGTTCAATAGCCCAGCGTTGTCCACGGTTATCCAATACCCTTCATGTGGAGGTGGACAACTGGCCTATTGAAGCTCATTGCGCCTCTCTCCGGAGAGGAGGGTACCCCGAACCGCATCCATGCTGGACTTCCGGCCGATGCGCTAGAGGGGTGCCAAATCGACAGCTACCAATCTATAATCACATCCGCCCGGAACATAACATGGAGTGTTATGGTTCGAGATTTGTTTAACATGGGGTGTTATGATTTGGGGTGTTCAGCGGAACATCCGAACTAGATCGGGTGGCAAGGATCGAGGAGGCCATAACGGCTGGTAGCAGAACCTAAAGGAAGAAACGCTGAATAACATTCTAAGGCAGTTTTTTGGGGTTCTCGGGTCTAGCCAGGGGGTGTTGCTTTTATAGCCTTACTTAGAAGCAATCCAAGGGCTGAGATGAACTTGCGCAATTATTGGGCAGTTGGAGGTTGAAACAGTTTCCCGTTTTAAAATTCAAATGCAAATTCATGGGAAAAAGTTCTGCAGTTTTCTGACTGCATGATAAGACTGATGCGCAGGGTTTGGTTTGCGAATCAAACTGAATAGGGCTTGGTAAATGGGCTCATATCATTAAACTTAGTAAATGAAATACATCAAGCCAGTTTTTACGGGCTAAGGCCGAAACTCATATAGATGCAGGCCCAACCGTTTGATGGTGGCCTTGGTCTTGCCTACCCCACGATCAAACTCAGCTGTTTCCCTCTTTGCTCGCGTCCGCTCCTCTTGTAGCTTACTCCCCAGGGCTTTCTGTTGAGTTATTTCATTGGCGCGCTGGATTTGTTTCTGGCGGAGGAGGGAAATTTGCTCTTCAAGTCTAGCTATCTCAGCCGCTTCGGGGTTGCTAGTAGCCAGGGCAACCAAATCTTTGTAGGCACGAGCAGCATCCGCGAAAGCGGTCTCAGCTCCCTCAAGCTTAGCATGCTGAGTAGACCGGACAGGCAAACGCTCGTGCAGGCTCCTTAGCTCCGCGGGCAGCCGGAGGAGAGAAGCGTTAGCTTCAGCTTGGACCTCGGGAGGCAGTTGCTGGAAGTGGCCTTTGAGGATCTCAAGGGCAGAGGAGAGCTCGTCCGCCACTTGAACATCGGCAGGGTCCCTCTCTCCTAAGCGTTCCAAGAATCCCCACGCCTTCTGTACCTCTTCAGGTTCCTCTTCTGGGCTTCGAGGAGAAAGGAAAGGGTCTTCGGCCAAGAGGGAAGCAGAGTCAACTTGCTCCGGAACCGCTGAACCCGATCCGCCAGGGGTCG
Source organism: Potentilla sterilis (assembly GCA_963682095.1). NCBI lineage: Eukaryota > Viridiplantae > Streptophyta > Magnoliopsida > Rosales > Rosaceae > Potentilla > Potentilla sterilis. The sequence goes on from OY821754.1 coordinate 70,725,722, forward strand.
CGGATGGCTGATTCAATGGAGACGCCGCGACCAGACCTTCGGGGGTTGGGGCCTGCGGCAGGGAAACTTGTGCAGTTACAAGTCCCACAGGTTCCGCGGAACCAGAGTCCGTTGCCTGCGGGGCGGAACCGAGGGTCTCCACATCATCATCACTATCATCCACCTGTTTATAAAAAGGGGTTAGGAATGGTTCTAACTAAGAAAAATCGCTCTTCAAGTGGATTTTACACCACATACCTCAACAGCCGCTGAAAAGGGGATTTCCTCTGGCTGACTCAGAGGAGAGCCCTGCTGCCCTGCTTTTCCTTGCTGAGCTGTATCAACGGGAGCAGCGGCAGGGGTTGGAGTTGGTTCAACCTGGGGGGCAGCATCCACCACCAGCGGGGTGGCATTCTCGGTTGCCACTATCTCTTCTTCCACCTGCTCATAATCGAGGAGGATTGGAAGCAATTCAGACCAAGGGAGGTACCAATTTAGAGCATAAGGGATATATACCTCCGTCAGCGGGGTCTCTTCGGGCAGAGGAGATCCGGTCCACCTTGCTGGTGATGGCCGATCGGCTTCAATACAAGAGTCAGCAGGGGTTGAATCTTGTTCAACCTGGGGGGCAGCACCGGCCAGAGACTCCGCACCGGCTAGAGCCTCTTCCTCTGCCGGAGATAGGTCATCTGCAGGGGAGGATGGCTCGTCAGCAGCTGGTTGGTCTGCGCCCCGAATCGGCTCCTCCTCTTCTTCTCCTTCTTCTACGTCCTCTTCGGCCCCGTGCTCTTCCTCCCGAGTCGAATCTGAGGTCAGCGGATGTGGAGTTGAAGAACTGCCAGGAGCGCCACATAGCAGGAGCAGAGGCCTATCGGTTGGGGCCTCCGCCATGGTAGCATCTGGGTTTTCCTCCGCCTCCGGTCCAGCTTCTGCAGCAGCACGGAGAGTCAAGACGGGTTGGATAGAACTCTGATTAACTGCGAGGGCTAGGCTGGAGGAAGTACCTGCAGCAAGACAGCGTAGAGGAACAGGTTGAGGAAGACTATCGCCGCAAAGCTCACGAATACAGAAGTCCAGATAGTAATCGTCGGAACTAGAGGAACCTGGTTCTTCGGAAGGGTTAGAGGACTCACCAGAGGAGAGCTCTATTACCGCAGGAGCTCGGCTGGTGGCGGCGGCGGACGAGGAACGCTTCCTCTGAAGTATCTGCAGGGAGGGATAGAGATGGGATATCTACGTTATGTAGGTATCTGTTTGAGCTCATAGTTAGAGACGTAAGGGGAAAATGGAGCTTTAAAGAGTACTTACGGGTATGTCCTCCTCCTCATCTGATTCCTCATCCGCCTCAACAATAGTTTTGCTCTTCTTGGGGGGCGGAAGAGCTTTGCATTCGGCCTTCCGTTTTCCTTTGTCCATTGGGGTTTGCTCAATAGCCTAGTTTATTAAACAATCGAGATTACGCGAGAATCATGGGCAAACCGAAACAGTAGTTTCAAATGGGGGCATATTACCTTTCTTAGGGGCGGGTCAACGTATAGGGGACCGCCGTGTAGCACCTCTTGGTCAGCTGGGGTAAGTTGACCACCCCGAAGGTGAAAGAATCTTCGGAAGTAGAAAGCGGGTGGTTGGCGGAAGAGCGGGCTTCGCATGCGCGACCACCAGACGCGATAGGGGCCAGTTGCGTCCGTGGAGGCCTGCAGGTTAGGGTAGCAATCTTCGTTGTGTATGATGAGAGGCTGCAGGCGTGAATTGTCACTGGCACTTGAGGGTCTTTTGGACTTTCGGCTATTCCTCCACGCTGAGAAAAGATTCAGACTTCTCAGCGGCGGATAGGGCAAGGTTTGAATAAGACCAAACTGCCGTGCAAAGAAGTGAGGCGCGTAGAGCTCATGGCTCGGATAGCCTTTCTCACTACAGAGGAGTGGCAGGTCCGCCATGGAGACGCAATGGATGAAAATCCCTCGGCCTTTAGCTGCCTGAAGACTGTTAGGGAGAAAGCCTCGGGCTAGTCCGCGGGGATACTTCACGTGGATCAGCTGCTGTGCCTCTGTAAAAAATTCCCGAGCGGATGTGTTGAAAAAGATGTCGAGGCAGATGGCATAGCTGAGTTCGGGATCAGCGGCACAGCCGGCATACTCTTGCCCCACAACTTGGTCAGGCCTAGGAGCTCTCTTCGTGGCCGGAGAAAGTTGGGGAAAGTACATCTGGCACCAGATATCCAAGATCCAGAGCGGACCAGATTGTGCACAATTCATGGGCACGGCGGATATCTGGTGCAGACAGCGGTAGAGGTGTGCTAGAACGCATTGGGCAAGACCAATCTCTTGGCCGGAATAGATCACCTCCGCCATACGGTGGTAGTGCTTGGTCATTTTGTTGGTGGTGGAGCAGAACACGAATTTGTTTAGCCAAAAGGACAGAAAGGCTATCCCGCTGAGCCTGTCGTCACCCATCTGGGAGGTTTCCTTCCTCCACTTTTCAAACCCACTGGGCTCGAATCCCCAAACAAGGCTAGAGGGAGATGTCCTTTCGGGGTAGTAGCCCTCGTCGAAGGCTACAGAGCCGAGAGGGAACCCGAAGCCGGCGTAAAGGTCTAGCAGGGTCACGGAGGCGTGACCGAATTGGAACTCGAAGGCATTAACCGTGGGGTTCCAAAGGCTGATCAGCGGAACTAGGGCGCACCTGTTGCCTCCTTTTGGGCTGAGGCCGAAGCAAAGCTGGATTGCATCAGCGACCCCGGCTTTCTTCCAAATTGCTCCGTCGAGAGGAAGCCGTTCTTCATACCAGGTGGTCATGTAGGGCCTAACCAGAGGCCAGGCGGAGTGGTTTACGGTGCATTGGTGAGCGTCTTTTTGAAAATTTGGGCACTCCGCCGGTTCTTCAGAGCGGAAGAGCGCCGGCAGCGGGCGCGCCGGGCTGTCGAGCATCTGATGGGCTCCGTTGTTATCATCAGGATGATAGGCCACCACAAAGGGACCTAAGGTGGCACATTCCTCATGGGGAAGACTAAGGTGGGTCCGGTTCTCCTCTACTTCAGAACATTTGAGGAGGGGGAGAAGTTGAGTCTGGGCTTGTTCCGCCAGGGGATAGCGAATATCAAAGTTCTTTTTGGGAGCCATCAGTCTCAGATCTGGGTTTCTTCTGATTTCGGGCTAGGAAAGAGGGAAGCAAGGTGGTACGAAGGAGAAACCGAGGGGTCTCTGTTGGAATTTATAGGAATCCGAAAGGGGTTCTTGTTTCGTGAGGCGCTGGGTTTCGCAGCAACCAAGGGTTTTAGGTGAACAGTGTTACCGTTTCGAATTGGGGAATCGTGATTGGCGAGGAAACCGCGCAACAGTCCAGTTATTTATTTAATGGCGATTGAGGTTCAGTCTCTCTTCTATCTCGCTATACCTCAATATCGGAGACTGGGGGGCAATGTTTGGACCACAATTGAATTTATTTCAATTGGGCTTCCGCCCCAAGGCCCAGTAGGGGTTTTGATCAGATTCAAACCCTTGGAAATCGGGCTTTCCCGCTTCAACCAAAGAGGTTGAGTTCGAGGGAGAACGTGGTTGCTTCCTAATCCGATTGGGGTTGTTTCGTAACAATCCATCAGTGAAAATATTTGTTAAGATTGAGAAGCAATGTAGCAATGATTTCACTACCTACGCTGGGCTATCAATCACTAACAACTATAAGCCACGCTGCACCATGCTTTAGGGAGGTTGTTAGAGGAACCGGCCATACTGCGCAATGATGAGTGATGAACAGTAACAGCAGCATAACAAGCAAGGTCAAGACGTGTTGCTCCGATCTTCGAAGCTTCAATACCAACTATACCTCTGATAATATCTTCGCTGATTTGATGGGAAGCAGGGTAGGGGAGGACATTCCTAATGAATCTCAAGGATCCGCCAGGCTGGAGTTGACAGCCCTAGGGGTCCTTGAGTCATATAAATATGAATCTGCCGGCATCTAGAAAAAGGTTCTCAACCAAAAACAAACAACCACAAGTTCTAGCGCAACGCTAACTTGCCAAAGCCTCTCCGGAGCAACTCACGCAACCCGCCTCCGCCCCACGATCGATCTAATCTCGTGCTTGTGCCGAGCGCTTTGCTGGGTCTACTCACGCAACTCGCCTCCGCCCTACGACGGGTTCAACCTCGTACTTGCGCCGAGCATTTGCTGAGCCTCACGCAACCCTCCTCCGCCCTCTTACGATCGATCTAATCTCGTACTTGCGCCGAGCATTTGCTGAGCCTCACGCAACCCTCCTCCGCCCTCCTACGATTGATCCGCTCTCGTACTTGTGCCGAGCGTTTGCTGAGTCTATCGAGTCAGTCCGCCACCCCCGGTGGCAATCGAGTCTGTCAGTCCGCTACCCCTGGTGGCAATCGAGTCGTCACTCCGGTGACACACCCGTGGTCTTGGAACAGCTCTGCTTTGCTTCTCCGGATCAGAGTAAGATCCTCAATCCTCAAGGGGTTGGGAAGAAAATCCTGGTAGAGAGTTCTATTCAGGTCTTGTTCGAGCCCTGTACGCCGGCTTAGTCAGCGCCCGCGTAACAGTCGCTTGACCAGGAAGTCAGAGTCGAATTGGGAGCAGACGAAGCGACTCGCTCAGGGGGTCGCGCGCAATCGAGTGGCACCGCTCCAAGGGTGCTGGCACGCCTAAGCACAACACAGAGACACAGCAACCAACCACAAACCAACACCGTGCTGACTGTTCGCCGGGTGCTGAACCCGCCACGAACAGAGAGGAGTAGTAATTTATACTACTTTGTGTAAAGCGCAGTTACTGCAGTACTAATTCTAGTTGCAAATATACATGCTAAGTTTCTATCTAATACGAATAGGTGAAATGGTTATTCAACCCTACCAACTATATCCAGCTTAACAAAATTTGAGACTACGTTTTTATGAGTCAAAACTCAAAATTCAAACAAGGATGGAAATTCATGAGGATTACGATTAGAAAAGGTAACAATGGTGATTAGTAGAAGCCATTTTAATTTGATGATGTATTTGACTAAAATGATCAGAGGGTGAAAAGAAAGGGAGTACTTAGATGCCTTGGTACTAATTCTTGATGCAACACAGGCACTCTTTACATCATATTATGAATCGCTGCATAGAGACACCATTCGATCAACAATACCATCTATATCCAGTCAAAACATTGAAAACTAAAACTACCAAGTAGACCAAAGATTTCTAATTTTTTCTATGTATGATTGGATGTGAAATAATTACTTAGATATACCATGAACTTGTGCCTTGCACTCAAGAGGTACGAAGAACGTAAATCCTATGTACTCCCAGTTTCCCAGTTAAAACGGTCTATACTCTAATACAAAGCACCACATTCGGTCAAAACTATCGACCATATATGTTATATATGTTAAATGTCGTTCCGAGCAAATATGCGACATTGATTTTATTTTCATTATAAATGACCACAAGTAAGCACATCGACAAGAGAAACGGCAAGAGCCTTCCTAACCATACAAATTAATTCCGCTTAGAATCCATCGACCCGCCTAACTTGTCTATTGAATTATCGATGCAAATTAGATCCGCCTAGCCCCATCTGGCGTCCGTCTAGTGGTACAAATTAGATCCACCCAAGGTATAAAATTTCGACGATTACGGAAATTTTGAAGGTCCAAAAAATAGAAATTTCGACAGAAATTTCGATGAAATATCGATAGCAGAAAAAAATTGATAAAATTGACAGAAATTTCAAGAAAAACATGGAAATTCTAAATGAAACTTTCAGAGATGTTTATTAATTAATCTATTATCTATTATATTTCATAAGAAAATCTTCTATGAACATTGGTCTTTAGTGAGTTGTAGTGATATAAGGTGAAATATATAGATGCTGAATCGTTAAAAATTCTAAAAAAATATATTCTTTAAATATCTAATTTTTTTTATGGCTGGGAACCCAAAGGGAGGCTAGGTCATCACGCCTTATACACATATAATACATTGGACATGACATTACATGAATAATTTAGAACCACATAGAAGATCTATGCGGTACAAAATCTTCATTATCTTCATCATCTCTTTGTATAGAGTCCTGAGTGTATTGTGAAGAATAGTCATTAAATGATACATCTCCTTTTGTAGTTTTGCATGTATTGATTTACATGCCAACCATATGGATCAGGGGGGATTGATGGCGGAATTTGGTAGTGGTAGTTATAGAAGGGATCTAGCATTCCTCGACTTTGACCATAACCATAATCATTTGATGATTGTCCATCAGATTGTGTCCATGAGTTTTCACTTGATTCAGTTGATTGCATCCCATAAGGAAAGGAATATGTTGGATAAGATATTGTCAAATTTTGCCCATAAGGGTAAGGTCCATCATTACTTCCTTCCAGACAAAATGAATCGAAAGTGGAAGATAAAGAATCATATTCTCCAAGCCTTGACATACTTCCTCGGCCTCTTTCCCTCGGTGTTTAGTGTTTTCCTATAGCACCAATACTTGATCCTGCTTCTTTACATCCATGATCTTCATCTTGTGTTGCATGCTTGAAATTTGGCTCACAAGTGAATGGGCTCATACGACCTACTTGACTTTCATTATAACCTCGAACTCCTTCATCACCTCCACTACCGCTGTAACATCCACTAATATCACCTCTGATGCTTGATGAGTCTCTTGATCTCGTGCTAGAGCTATCATTTATCCTGGATGGAATATGTGAGCCACTAGCTTCTCCACGAGAGGAACGAGGTAAAAGATTAGATCGATTCACTAACAAATCAATAGATTCATTATCAGATTCTAAAACCTCTTCTTGCAGTACTCGCTCGACATTTATTCCTTCAGTACGAGCCTCTTGTGCAACTCTAGGAGATGGATTGCGTTCATCATCTTCCAAATGCAGTGGCATAATCCATTGATAAAGTTGATCTCGCTCTTCATCATCGAACTCAGTACCAATATCAAATACATCCAATGGATCTTTTTCATCCACATGAGAATGAGCTGCTTCTCTATCTCGAAGTTTAAGCTTCATGTTGTAATAGCAGAAAACCAATTTCTCTAGATGATTATATCCAAGCATGTTTCTCTGCTTAGTATGGATTAGTGCGAATGTGCTCCAGTTCCTCTCACAAGCATATGCTGATGTCGTTTGTGATAAAACTTTGATTGCTAACTTTCTCACAATTGGTGCACTATTTCCATACATTACCCACCAATCAGCTATCATGAAACAAAAATGACATAAGTTAGATTTTCAATAGAGTAATAAATTGAATTGTATAAAATCTTCAAGCTATTTTATACACTCACTAGGAGACATCTGTGATCTAGCTGCAATTGCTGGTGCTGTTCCAAAGCTTAATTTCACATCTTTGAAATACGTAAGCTGAATATCATACAAATAAATTACTACTCATATATGATTATAAAATTAAAAAACAAGTTGCAAATTAAAAATGGTTTTAGTCATCTAACCTCTTTCCCAAATTGACCTATTGTCGGAGAGTTAGGGTCCAATTTAGAAAAAACTTTATGCACAACTTCAATAAGTTTACCATCATCTCCAACGCCTTGTTTGTAGTTGTATCGATGATTTAAATAATAACCTATATTAAATAAATATGTCATAGTTAGTAAAATGTCTCTATATTAAATAATTATATATATATATATATATATTAAATATAAAAGGTTTAGTATATATCTGCGGAATGCAAATCGTGCGATAAAGTTTTAAACCACCTATCATTGATAATTTTTACTACCCATTTTGCTCTATGTTTTTTCTCCAAGTCTTGTTTCACAACACGCATGAGCTCATATACAGCACCCATAGTTGGATAGACTTCTGTATCAACGACCCGTAGTACTTTATAAAGGGGTTCAGAAATTTTACACACATTTTCCGCCATATTCCAAAATTGTGGATCGAGTATAATATTTTTGACTACACGTCCATGAGGAGTTCGACTGAAATTGCTGCTCACCCACCAATCACTTGTAAATAATTGTTTCAATCCTGCTTTCTTTTTAATCAAGCTTTCCAATGAAATGAAGTTTGTTGCGAATCGAGTTGGTGCAGCACGAATAATTTCTCCTTTGCAAAACTCTCGCATCTTGGTCAACAACAAATTATGATTGTAAAGGTACTTTGAAATAATTTTACCTTTATTAATCACACCTGTAAGTTGCTCTTTCTTCCCCATTTCCTCGAACATGAGATCAATACAATGAGCTGCACAAGAAGTCCAATAAACATTATGGTGTTTCATCAACTTCTTACCAGCTTTGACATAATTAGCAGCATTATCAGTCACCACTTGAACCACATTGTGCTCTCCAACATCTTTTATTACCTCCTTCAACACTTTATATATATATTGATGGTCTTTTTTTTTTCACCAGAAGAATCAACGGACTTGAGAAAAACTGTGGTACCTTTAGAGTAGACCATGAAATTTATGATGGATAATCTAGTTGACCCTGTCCACCCATCGGCCATGATTGTGCATCCATATGTCTCCCAAGTTGCCCTCAATGTATTAACATATTCAGAAATTTCTTTGAACTCCATATCCAAGTATTTGTTCCTTATCTCATAAGGAGTGGGGGGTTGTACACCTTCTCCTACTCTTTGGATTCCAATCACCATATTTTCATAATGAGGAGATGCTGCTTTCTCAGCAGGGATATTCTCATAGATGAACCACTTGCTAATCCAACGACCCATCGTCTCCTTGATTGAACCTTTTGAGAAGGAATTTTTAATGTTTTTTTGACGGGCTTGAAAAGAGCTTTTGAGATGTGAGAAGAATGGTTGTTTTAGTTGTGATTCTCTGACACTTGATGATCGCTGCATGCGTGTTCCACTACTAGACCCATCTCGGTTAGGAAATTTGTGGAGATGCTCTCTTTCCCATTGTAATTGTTTGGAGTCACGGATTGCTTGTCGCATTACTGCACGTTCCTCAGGACCCATGTCATCGTCATCAGCATACACTTCATCATCACTATCATCTTGTGAGCCAATTACTTCTCCACGAAGCTCTGCTCAGATCTCCTCCATCATATGTTGTTTCTTCGCTTTATCTTTTTGTTTACTCATCAAAAGGGATATGATGAATTGTTTCACTTCTACTAGTACAGATTCACAACGTTGCACGTTATTTTCAGGATCTAGGCCGCTGAGGTGGTATTTAAGGGGTGTTACTCCACCACTTTTCATCGTAATCCCGCAGTATTTGCATATCCTACCATTTTTGTTACAGGGGAGTTGCTCTCCATGTTCCCATGCGGGATCACGTTTACTTCCGCCACTAGCCATTGTATTTTTTCCAATGAAAGCTCCTTCACAAAAATCGAATAAAGTTAAAAATTAAAAATATAAGCATAGTAAATATTAATAAATAAATATCTTCATTTATTCATAAGTCGACCCTAAGTTTGCGTATGGAGATAACAGATCTGCAGGGACTTGGGTTAACTTAAAATTTTAATCTCCTATCTGATGTATGAGTGTATCAAGATAATACTAATTACAAATAATCAAAACAATAAAATTAACCATAAGAACGGAATATTTAATAATACTAACATTACTAAGTAACCACTTACCAAAGTCTATTACTAATTAACTATTATAGCATGAGAGCATAAAATTGAGATCAATGCATGAGCTAAATACGAAGGAGAGAATGAGATATAGAAGTAGTGAATTGAAGCAACCGGAGAAGAAAGAAAAGATGAAAGTGTAAGAAAGCATTTGCAATTGAGATTATTTATAGGAAAAAAATTTGTTTTGTAGTTATAAAAATTCCAACAAGCACATAATTGATAGTATGAAAAAGTAGAGTATAAGAGGTGCGGAACACGTAAGACGTAACCATATCTTTACCAAAACAAATAGTTTGATTTTTGATAGGACATAATTTGTCATTTTCATTTTTTTCGGATTTCAGTAAACATATTATATAAGTAATATAACTAATAAGATGAAGAGATTGAACAAGAAATGAGTTTAGCTCAATTGGCCAACTCATTAATCTTATCATGCAAGCTGAGAGGTGAGGAGTTCGAATCTCACTTCACCCCCAAATTTGTGGGTTTTTAGCAGGCCGACACGCGTCAGTGCAAGTGGAGAGAGGGTTTTTGGCAGGCCCACACGCGTCAATGCAAGTGGAGAGAGTGCGTTAGATAATAATGTTTCGCCGAATTTCGAAAATATCGCGAAATTTCGAATCTTTCGCACTAGAAAAGGAAAGAATGAGTAGGAAATTTCGCTGACCCAAAAAAATGAAATTTTCGCCTATATTTTGGCGAAAAAATCTAAATTTCATACCTTGGATCCACCTAATCCTCCTGTCTAGCCCACCTAACAATACAAACTAGATCCGTCTAGCACGCATATCTCCCGCTTAGCCGCGTAACATTTGTAAGTCAGAAATTAAACTTGTGTGTGTGTGTTTTTTTTTTTGGAGAAGAGACATACAATTAAAGTTTGGAACTAGGAAAAGTAAGATTGATTGACAGAATTTTATGGGACAAAGTTGATGTAACTTGCATTAAGATAAAAAAAAAGGAAAAAATTCACACACAGTACCTGAACTTAGGTGGTCAGGTCAGTTTGATACCTGAATTTTTTTTCGTACGATAAACATACTCCAACTTATTTATCCGTACCGAATGTGTACCCCCGTCACTTTTCCGATCAACTTCCGACTATTTTGATGACGTGGCACCTCTGTTTTTGCAAAGTGTCCTTATTGCCCTTAATGTGTTGGGGCCCCCGTTTCTGTCCACCGTTGTTGTTGGATGTTCATCTCGCTTTTTGAGTGTATGCCCACCGCAGTACCACTTTTTGTTTTCAATAGTAGAGATGGAACAGAGAACCGTATCTTGTTTTCAAAGTAATGATGCACTAGATTACATGGATCTGGAGCTAAGCTAATGACTAGTTGACTGCCAGTTGAGCTAGATTGACATCAAACTATAAGTGCAAGTGAATAGAGTTTTTGTTATTTGTTTCTGGGCTCAAGTGCTCAACCAGTATGATTTTCTTCTCTCTTCTCAATTGGTTCTGTTGTTGCTTCTGTACCGCAAACCTGCGTACCTTATATTCTCCCAAGAATGGCACAGTATGTCGCAATTTAAACACGACGGACCCAATTCTATACTCTCCTTTGCTGTGGTCATTTACAGTGTTCATTGCATTGCAATCTAAACACAACTTGTCTAGTTAAAAGTTGTTTTATATTAGGTTTTTAGTTGATTTTGCATTTTATGTTCCCCTTTATTCTGATCTTGCGGTCCTTAAGGTTGCCACTTCTTTTCTGCAGTTTGCTGAAAAAGTCATGTTGGAAAACAAAGTACAATCAACTCATAGCAAGTCCACTGGTCTACCTCGGAAGCGTTTCTACCGAGCAAGAGCACACAGTAACCCTCTGAGTGACTCACACTTTCCAGTACCTGTCACCCCGAGTCATGTGGATTACTCTCTTCATTATCCACAGCTCTTCCCCTCATCTGATGAATCCGGTATTTGCAAAAAGATCCAGTTTGCAGATATTGGCTGTGGTTTTGGGGGGCTTCTGATAAGCCTTTCAACTCTTTTCCCTGAGACTCTGATGATTGGAATGGAGCTTAGGGATAAGGTGACAGAGTATGTCAAGGAAAGGATTTTGGCTTTGAGGGTGACCAATCCAGGTCAATACCAGAATATCTCAGTTGTTCGCACTAATTCCATGAAGTACATCCCTAATTACTTTGAGAAAGCACAGCTGTCCAAGATGTTTTTCCTGTTCCCAGATCCTCACTTCAAAGAGAAAAACCATCGTCGTAGGGTGATCAGTCCATTCTTGCTGGACGAGTATGCTTATGCTCTAGAAGTTGGTGGCATTATATACACAATAACAGATGTTGAAGAACTTGGAGAGTGGATGAAGACTTGTTTAGAGAATCACCCTATGTTTGAACCTGTCACAAGTGAAGAGCTCAAAGCAGATCCCGTCACAAAGCTCTTGAGTTCTGCAACCGAGGAAGGCCAGAAGGTGGACAGAAACGGGGGTCAGACTTTCGGAAACGGGGGCCCCAACACATTAAGGGCAATAAGGACACTTTGCAAAAACAGAGGTGCCACGTCATCAAAATAGTCGGAAGTTGATCGGAAAAGTGACGGGGGTACACATTCGGTACGGATAAATAAGTTGGAGTATGTTTATCGTACGAAAAAAAGTTCAGGTATCAAACTGACCTGACCACCTAAATTCAGGTACTGTGTTTGAATTTTTTCCAAAAAAAAAATATCCGTATCCATCTATCCATCTATCCGGTGTGGGTTCTCACTGTCGGCATGAAGGGTGTACCGTAGCGCAAGGCGGCAAACAACCTTATTTGTGTTAAGGGTGTACATATACGACACATGCCTGCTCTGGATCCATATATATATAGATGTTGATCAAAACTAGGCGTCAAATTATGTAGAAACATGCCTGCTTCATAATACATGTCTTGCTCAGCCTCACCAGCAATCCTATTCATGAACTCCTCCATGTCCTCATCAAACGCAGAAGAATTCGAATGTGGGATTACATAACTATCACTGTAAGTCTGTAACTATTCATGACAAGATCAACTCCGCCTTCCGGCAAATAAACATGATCTTCAATATGTCTGACTGGGGTTTCTTGGACTTCATCCATATCAGAGCAGTCTTCCTCATTAAACGGAGCCCCATATTGCTCACCGTTTGTCGGACCCAGTCCACTTTTCTTGAAAACCTTGCAAACAGCATAAGCATCCGTTGCATTCCCAGATCTCTTCATTCAGCTCCTCATCGTGCAAAGTATACTCATGCATCACCCAATCAGTGCGATTCCCACTGGGCGCACGGCCAGTATAGAAAACTAGGGTTTTCTTTACTCCAACAGGCCGTGACTTATTCGTAATCGTGTGATCTTTTCCGGCCTGTAACTTTCCAGTAGCCAAGTGTGGTTGCCCTGTTTATTTTTTTGCGAACTGTTAGTGTACTTGCAAGTTCTAGGGCTGAAAAAAAACCACTGCCTGTCTCCGGTTTGGAATAAAGACAAACCGGGAAGCTCCTCCGGCTCGCACTTGTAAATGTCGGTTTCAGTGATCGATGATGTTGAGCTTGAATCTTTTGTGGCGGATCTTTGGTTTCAGATAGTAGAGGACGAGTTCCTCTTCGGTGGGATGGAATCGGAACCCTGGTTGCTGACTAAAGAGGATCAACAAGTCGTCTGTTGATAGCTTCATTAGGTCGATCTTATGGAAAGATTTGAAAAACGTTGTACAAAAACTCAAAACTTTAAAAGAACGGAACAACTGCACGAAGTAGAGAAAAAGGTTTTCGATCTAGGCTCTAATGTCAACGAATTAAGAGAGTTTAAATAGTTCAATACAGGATGGGATAAAGTTACGACGAAAGCCTGATTGCAAAAGGAAATATAGTTTTATGGACAGACCGAGCACCAAGAGGACAAGGAGGCTCTTATGAACCTCAATTGAAAGAGGAATATCATATGGAGACATCAACTGCACAGTATAAAAGAGTGAAACTACTGCGCTTTTCTTACTAACAAGGAATCAAAGAAGAGTCCAATTTTCATTTCAAATTGTTGGAAATCACCTTATTTTAATTTAACATTCGGAAATGCAATTCTATATATAATAATAGTCCTATTACATAGTGATCCAGATATTTCACTAACGTAGACCAAGTCTATAGTCTTTCTTCATTGAAGGTTCTAGATAGATGCATGCTAAGCCTTGGTACCAGTGAGTTCCATCACTGAAGTCACAGCCATGGCAATGAGAATCCTCATCTGCCTGTTTCTGTCGTCCAGAAGTTTTATATCATTCGGCGGAGTATGGAGTGTCTCTACGCATCTGGCTTCAGCTCTCGGTGTAAGCCGCTCCTCGTTCAACACACTGCTGTAGTCCTTCTGGAAAAATGACACAGCCGCCGAGTCAAATGACTGCATGATGAGTCTATAAGCACTCTCACACTCGGGAAGAGCACTCTTCAATGCCGGGTCAGTTGTTTTATCGAGAGTTTGCCTGATAAATTCATGCGTTTTGGTTGCGTTATCTGTAGCTCGCTCTACGGTTATTTGGGTTATGGCAACAATATCGGCATTTGGGGACTTCAAGTTCTCTTGGAAAGTTTGTTTGCAAAATCCATACTCCTCCATGGACCTGCATATCTTCTCGATCAGATCCTGTGTGGTTTGACCCATTGATGGGTGGATATTGATAATCAGGAACACGAACACTAGTAAGGGCACAAACCTGAATTTATAAGCAGGAGCCATTGATCCTATCAATAGGAGAAGCTAGCTAGAAATGTATGGGTATGTTATATGAGAAGCTAGCTAGAAATGTATCTATATATATATAAGACTTCGATCGTGTACTTCCAACTACTCAAATCTCATGACGCATGCATGCATTCATAGCATATATGCATGCAAAATTCAATATATGGTAATCCATATATACATGCCGGGTCATTTATAGCATATATAGATCTGATTAACTGGATTTAATTCAATATGCATGTGTAAAAGAAACTAAAATTCGCTACAGATAATATACTATTCCTTGATTCTTCTTTTCTTATATGTCGGTGTAAATTTTGCACTAAATTATTTTTAGTAGATGTATTACTTTTTTTTGTTTTTTTCGTGGATTTTACTCTATAAATTTCTTTGAGAATCCTAGCAATTTATGACTCTTTATTTGGAAATATTTCAAAATTAATATTAATAAATTTGGGACCTTATTTCCAAAAAAAAAATCTGGACCGGCGCAATGAACTATGTTGAGCTCATCCATTACTCCAAGTCCATATTCTTGAGATCCAGCCTGCAACTCACATTTACAAGCCCAAGCGCCCAATCACACTCAGAAAGTCCGAATTGACCCTCCCCACCCGATCAAGCCACTAGCACGATAACAAATACCTCCCGCCACCACAACTGGCACCAAAGGCGGCACGCCGGCAGTCCCCTGATGAAAACAAGAAGCAGAGCCAACGGCACCTAGATCCATAACAATTTAACACCAAAGCAAAGAGTCGCAGGACAGGGTTTGTAATGGTATGAGTGTATGACTGTCTTTCTCTTCCCAAAAATGCACTTCTTTGTAGAAATAAACTCAGTCTTGAACAACACATGCCTATGTAAATATTATAGCTAGCTATGAATATGTTTCCCTTGTGTACAATTATTATCCTACTAATTAAACCAAGAGAAAAGCAGTCTCACAACATATGTCTTAGAAAAGTAGCATAACCTATTCAAACTATGGAATTACCCTCTTCTCAATTTATTTTTTGCTACCAACTACCATATGCACACAGAGCCTGTGAAGATAACCAAGTACCCTAGCTTCTTCAACTTAGACCAACCAACCTTCAATTGAGAGCAGAGAATCCAGTTCCCAACCATTTGGATATTGCCATCTGCCACTGGTTTGACTGAAAGTTTTGCTTTGAATTTTGAAAATCCATCCTTTCTTATCTCAACCTTCTATATATTCACTCCCCATCCTTTTTCCTCCAGACTTGAAACTATTCAAGTATAGCTAGTGATCTAGTATGTTCCACTTCTTATGAACTAGCTTCTGGTATCTGCCATTATAATGTATACAATCTCTTTTGAGTTCTGTAAAGCTTCGCATTAATTTCAACCCTTCTTCCATTTTCTCATTCCACACCATTCTCCATCATTCTCTCTCTCTCAACAAACAACATATACTATCCATTTATCTTTACCGGTTCATTACCTTACTTGCTTAGCTGCTAATTCTGCCTGGATTGTCCTGTCACCGGCACACATAGCAGTAGCTTTAATCTCCCCTCCAGAAATTATTGTCAAGTTTTTGCTTGCAACCAAGTCTTCATTGCATTGCAAGTCACTCTTTCATACCATTGATTTTGGAGTGCTAATTAAGCTAGGATCACAAGTTCTGGAAATTACATGTGTACCAGCCAGGGCATGTTCTGTCTCTCCTTGTTCCTCTGCCCTTGCAGCCTTGATGGTTTTAAGAATTGGTCATGCATAATTTATTGCAAAATGAAAATTTGGCTGAAAATGTTTGTTATGGTCTTTGAACTGATCCTCTGCTAAGCTGGTAATCACAAAATCCACTGACTGGACCCAAGTTGTTCTTTTATTTAATTCATGATGTATATGCTTATGCCCATGTATCTTTTAGACGGTGAATGAACTATTTATGCAATACTCTTTTTCCAGTAAAACTGAGAATTTTGGGAACTTTGAAGTTACTTTTCAATTGTTTCGCTTCAATGTTCATTACAGGCTCCATTGTTTTGTCAAAAGCCGAAAACAAGCCCTCCTCATGAGTCAACACCTCAAGGACGCAGCAAAGCCTGGAAAAAGAGCCAAAGAGTCTTGAGCTTCTAGTTGGGTGTGTACGTCTGCTGCAATTCCTGCAAGCACAGAAACTTCATGTAGATGTTACATTAGTCGCAATGCAAAAGAATACTGAAGTTGGTTATTGTTGTAAAGCAGTAGGGTTTTTGACAGTGTATGTTCTTTCACTCTGCATTATTGCATTCAGAAGCATCATGAACAAGTTTAATTTGTTTATCTATTTACAGTTCTCCACCAAACTTTCTCCTCCTTACAAATATTGGCTTCACAATTTGTGGTTACTTGATTGCAACGGAAAACTAAATTGTTCTTATCAGATATTTTGGTAAAATTTCATTATCAGATATTTAAGAAGTGTTAAGTAGTGTTCTTGATACTTGTGGGCAGTTTGTTCTCAAAAGCCTTCTCATTTTGAAATAGTTAGGATCTCGGCTGGTCTAAACAAATTGATCTTTTTTGTTGACACATATCAATCATAGTTTGCTTCTAATGTTTGTTATGGGACTTATAACAGTAGAATTGGGTTTGGCAGCTACATTATGAAGTGGTAATCCAATTACGCCACTGACCAGAGCTTCGATTTTGATGCCCAAGTTTTTCTTTGATTTAGTTCTTGATTGATACAGTGGAGTCTAGCTTCAATGAATCATTTAGAGTTTCAAGGAGTTTTATTTGAAATTAGCTAGTTTATTTATATTTTAAATTATGTCTATTTACTAGAGTTGTTGAATGCCTTACAAAACTATGCATGGTGTAATGTTAGATTAAGAAGTGGATATTCTAGAAGTATGTATTAGGAGAACTAGGCTAAAGCCAGCCAAGAAATGCAATGAGCCACGGTTAACTAAGAACCGTAGCATAAAAATAATTAAGCATAGCGAGAGTACACCTCCTAGCTTAGTTCTATTCATATTCTGTGTGATTAACTTGGAGCTCAGTGCGTATATTAGTTGGTATACTGCCCCAGTGCCGGTGCCCCTATATGTCACAGAGCTAGAGCAACAATATCAAAGCTCTTGTTGTTTATCAATTGGGTTCTAAGTTGTAGTGAATTAGGTCAGTAGTGTAACTAGGGTTTAAATTTGAAGCACTCAACAGGTAATGTGAATCACATTTAAATGCTTGTTACATTTCACGGGTTGTGCTACCTTGCAATATCAGGATTATAAGACAAGCAGCACAAGCAAATTTTATAGCTTGTGGTTGAAAGCTGAGAGAGAAACTTGAGGAAGAAGAAAGCATTGTATTTGATTATAACAGAATTGGTTACAGAAAAAGAGAAAGCAAGGGTTTATATATAAAGCAAGAGAAGCATGGACTAACACGTGTCCAGCTGCATAACAGAAAACAGCTGTAATTAATTCATCTAAAACAAGTTTATGTCCTAACACCCTTCCTCAACTTGATGGGAGGTGACAAGCATCAAGTTGCTGCATAAGTATGAATGTTGAGGATAGCACAACCCTTTTGTAAATAGATCTGCAAGTTGTTCCTTAGAGGTGATAAATTGAAGAAGAAGATGACCTGCTTTAACTTGATTTCTTGTAAAATGAACATCAACTTCAACATGTTTTAACTTGGAGTGATACACTGGATTTGTTGCAAGCGCCAATGCTAAGATATTGTCACAGATAAGAGTTGGAATCTGAGCAAGATTTACCTTAAGATCTGATAAGAGATGCTTTATCCATAGAATTTCAGAGGTAGTGTCTGCCATACTTCTGTATTCTGCCTCAGTTGAAGAACGAGAAACAGCAGATTGTTTCTTTGAACACCATGACACAGGAAAATTGTTTAAGAGAATAACAAAGCCAGTAGTTGACTTTCGATCATTAGGATCCCCTGCCCAATCTGCATCACAGTAGGCATGTAGATGAATGAAAGAGGATAAATCATTACCCTTCTGATCCTTCAGACTATTACTTCTCCTGAAGAAGATACCTTGATTCATTGTACCTTTAACATAACTAATAATTCTTCTTGCAGCCAGAAGATGAGTGGAAGTTGGTGAGTGCAGAAATTGACATACAGAATTTGTGGCATAAGCAATATCTGGACGAGTGAAAGTCAGATATTGAAGGCATCCAACCATGCTTCTGAAGAAGGTTATATTATGAGCTTCGAGAGGTTCTCCATCATTTATCAGAAGTTTCAGACCTGACTTGCAAGGAGTAGAATGAATGTAACAGTCATCCATTCCAGATTTGTGAACAAGATCTGTAGCATATTTTCTTTGAGAGACAAAAATGCCATCTGATTTATACTCAATTTCAAGACCTAGAAAGAAATGTAATTTTCCCAAGTCTTTCATATCAAACTCCTGCTGAAGAGCAGACTTAACCTCTTGAATAAGAGACTCACAACTCCCAGTAATAATAATATCATCCACATATAGAAGAAGAAAAACACAACCTGTCTGAGTATGTTTCACAAATAGACTTGGATCAGCATATGATGTAGAGAATCCAATGGCAAGCAGAAAATTTGTGAATCTTTCATTCCAAGCTCGAGGAGCCTGTTTAAGTCCATATAAAGACTTGTTAAGCTTGCAGACAAAATTTGGAAAACGTTGATTGACATATCCCCCAGGCTGTGTCATGTATACTTCTTCATTAAGCAGACCATGCAAGAATGACATCCATTTGGTGCAGATTCCAGTTATAGAAGGCAGCAAGAGCAATGATTAGCCTTACTGTTGTATGTCTGACTACAGGAGAAAAGGTTTCTTCATAGTCAACTCCATATTCTTGGTTGAAGCCTCTTGCAACTAATCTAGCTTTATGTCGAGCAATACTCCCATCTGCATTTCTTTTAACTTTGAAGAGCCATTTGCAAGAAACCAAATTTTTACCATCTGGTAGAGAAACAAGAGACCATGTGTTTTGATTTATAAGAGCATTATACTCTTCATCCATAGCATTTTTCCATTCTGGAACTTTAATGGCATCCTTGAAATTAGCTGGTTCAGTTGCTTGTGGATCAAGGCTTATATGGCTGAGTAAAGACAAAAAACACTTCTTCTTTTGAATTCCCCTCTTTGATCTGGTAATCATTCCATGCTCATTTTGAGTTGAAGAGGATATACCTTGAACAGGATGAAGGATATTGGCATTTGAAATACTGGAGCAAGGTTTCTTACTGTTACTGTTTACAGTAACAGATATGGAGCCACTCCCAGGTTGAGATGACAGAGATAAGGATCTTTCCTGATCATTAAATTGAATGCATGTATCACTTTGTGGAGAAAACAGATTAGGAGAAGATGTAGCACCAGTTTCTGATATTGATGGATGAGAAATAACAATCTCTGGATCATTATCCATATAATTGCATTCATTGCTCACATGAGTAGGATCAGAAAATGTATCATTGGAGTAAGAATTTTGATTGGGGGATACAAATGTTTGAACAGAAGAAGGTAATGTTTCAGAATGGGACTTAATGATTGAGATGCATGGTTGGTGAATTGAGGAGATTTCAGTTTGAGGTCTGCTGAGAGCATTTTTATGTTCAGAAACAGCATAGGGAAAAGAATTCTCATCAAAAAAGACATGCCTTGAAATGATGTACCTTCTGTTAGTTGGACTATAACACACAAATCCCTTGTATCCAGCAGCAAAGCCAATGAAGACACACTTGATAGTCTTTGGTTGTAATTTGTTATATCTGTATGGAGTCATTAAAGGATAGCAGGAGCAGCCAAAGACTCTTAACATGTCAACCTTTGGAATTCTATGATACAAAATCTCATAGGGAGACTTCATTTGCAGAATTTGGGAGGGCATCCTGTTGATTAGGAAGGTAGCTGTAGCACATGCATGATACCAAAAATAATCTGGAAGAGAAGCCTGTTGGAGAAGAGTGACAGCAGTTTCTCTTATATGCCTATTTTTTCTTTCTGAAACTCCATTCTGTTCTGGTGTATATGGACAAGACACCTGATGCACAATTCCAGATTGAGAAACAAACTCTTTGAAGCTGTTGTTTATGTATTCACCACCACCATCACTTCTAAAGGCTTTAATTTCAGTCTTAAATTGAGTAACAACAAAGGCACAGAGAGACTTGAAGTAGGATAGAACTTCATTTTTATTTTTCATAGGAAACATCCAAGTAAACCTTGTACAATCATCAATGAAAAGAACAAAGTATCTATATCCATCAATTGATATATGAGGAGAGGGTCCCCATACATCTGAATGAACAAGATCAAAAGGAGCAGCACTATTTGAAGTAGAGCTAGGAAAAGGAAGCTTGTGTAATTTGCCTAACAAGCATGGTTCACAGATGGAATTATCACTATCACAGTTTGTGCTCAATTTGCATTTTTCCAACCTTACTTTGACAATGTCACTTGCAGGATGGCCAAGCCTCTTGTGCCACAGTGAGTTTCTGACTTTCTGTCCAATATAAGCTGAGTGATCTTGAGATGAGTGAACCTTATTTGCTGAAGAAAGAGACTGGTTAGCTTTCTGAGTAGGTGAAGAAGGAAACTGGAACTGAGGCAGCTGAAATGGGATTGGATATAGACCATTTTCACTCAGTCCCTTGAACAGAATTTTGCCATGCACCTTGTCCTGTATCACACACATAAACTCATCAAACCAAACTAGGCAGTTATTTTGTTTGCACAGTTGATAGATAGAGAGAAGATGGGCAGCAAGATCAGGGATTAATAATACTTGGTCAAGTTTTAGTGTTCCTAACATGGTATCACCAATGTGTGAGATTTTCAATTTATTACCATCACCAATTTGAACACCATCTGTTGTAGGATAGGATGTGAGGTTGTTCAAAAACTGCATGTTGTTGGTCATGTGATTGGTGGCTCCTGTATCAGCCAGCCAGAATTGAGGAGCCATAATTGTAGTAGCAACCATAGCAGTTGGTTGTTCTTGTTCATTGCGTTGACCAGGAAAGCCAATGATGAAAAAGCATTCATCAGCTGTGTGACCTTTTCCATTGCAGTACTGACAAATAATAGCTCCACCTTGTTGATTGCCATTGTTGTTGGTGGACTGAGCATTGGGAAGAGACCTGCAAGTCTTTGCACTATGTCCAACCTTGTTACACCACTGACAGGAGATAACAGTGTTATTATTGTTGTTCCTGAAACCTCCCCCATTATTCTGCCCTCTGCCTCTGCCAAAATTATTAAAACCTCCCCCATTATTCTGCCCTCTGCCTCTGCCAAAGTTCACACCTGCATAGTAGCCAGTAGCTCCAACCTGACTATTGACCATTGGGGTAAATCCATAAGGAATGGGAGTAAAGGAATTATAGGAGTTTTGAGGAGCAAATGGATATGTATAACCAGGAGGAACAATTGGTGTAGGAAGAATATGCTGATTTGCTGCAGGAGAGGACTGAGTTGCAGTTGTGGAGTGAGTAGGGTTTGAACTTGATGCTTGACTGATAGAAGGATTGCTCTCATTAGGCTGAGTTACTGCTTTGGAAGTTGATGCAGACATATTGCAGTTGGCAAGCATTGCTGTAAGAAGACTTTGTATGGACTGACTTTCCTGTCCAATATCCATCTCTGCTGATTTTAACAAAGTCTTCAGCTGACTCAGAGGAGCACATGTGTACTGAGCACGAATCACTGTTTTGATGGCTGCAAAGTCATTAGGCAAACCATTCAATACTGTTATGACCACATCTTCATTATCTAGAGAAACTCCCACAGTTTCAAGAGCATCCTTGGCTGTTTTGATTCTGTCCAGATAAGTTTCTATGGTATCACTCCCTTTCTTGATATTCTGAAAATTGGACTTAAGTTGCAGAATATTCTGCTTTGTTGCATCAGCAAATTTCAGCTTGAGGCGAGTCCAAAGATCATAAGCAGATGTGCTTCCAACAGCACAATTCGTAGCTACTGAGCTTAATGTTTGTCCAATCATATTCACAATGCTTTGATCTTGAATTTTCCAGGAAATGTATTCACTAGAGATAGAACTAGGAGAAGACTCTGTTGCTTGAGTAAATTGAGTTGGACATGGATTAGAACCATCCACAAAGTGATAGAGATTTTGGCCTCTAAGAAATGACTCCATCCTAAATAACCAGGTAGGATAGTTTGACTCGTCAAGCATGACATTAGGAAGATACACAGTAGTGTGAGTGACAATCTGAGGTCCAACTGATTCGGATGAAGGCATGATGAACAAGCTAGGGTTTTGATTAAAGAAAAATTGAAAAAGGCAGCACAATTCTGTAAAGTTCCTCAATTTCTTCTGTAAAGTTCCTCAATTTCACTCACAGAAGTATATGATTCTTATATCAGAGTGAAATTAGACTGAGAATTATCACTATCAACATCATTAACCAGCAAAAACCAACTCAAGGTTTATAGAAGCAAGTAATTGAAGAACAAGGTCAATTTCAACGTAAATTCCTCTAATTTTCAACAAGAACATGCTCAGAGTGAAGAACCTCAGCTTCGATTATGGTTTTCTAGCACAAAAAATGCAGACTAAAAAAAAAATCAAGGTCTGAATCAGAGAAGCTTCGCCAAAGAAGAGAGACTTAGCTTGATAGACTGAAGAGGATGATAGCAGCGGAGAGACTAGAAGAGAGAGAACGGAGCTCCGAGCAAGAAAATTAGGGCTCCAGAATCACGACCCCTGGCTCTGATGCCATGAAAGCTGAGAGAGAAACTTGAGGAAGAAGAAAGCATTGTATTTGATTATAACAGAATTGGTTACAGAAAAAGAGAAAGCAAGGGTTTATATATAAAGCAAGAGAAGCATGGACTAACACGTGTCCAGCTGCATAACAGAAAACAGCTGTAATTAATTCATCTAAAACAAGTTTATGTCCTAACAGTGGTAGATGGAAAAACTGGTGCATACACAGAGAATCTCAATCTCCATTCAGAAATCAAATCTTTGATTTTCTGACTCGATCATATATTTGTCTTACTGATGCAGTCACGGATGTACTCCTGTATTGGAACCATGATCATCCATCACTTTCAAGTTGGTTTATGTCGAATGATGAAACAAAATCCCGAAATACCATTTGAATTCAGTACAGATTTGAACAATTCGAATCACATGACAGATATTGGAGACAATCTTGATTTATCTTGTTTATTTGTCAAAGCCAATAGAGTGAAGAACTATGGCAATAAGTAACGGGTGCATAAGACGTCGGCGATTAGATGTTGAAGCAAATTTGATGTAGAATGTTTTTTGATCGACATGAGTATACATACACCGGTTTTAGTTTCTCTTGGAATACTGATTTGAACTGTGATGACAACATGCTAATATGAAACTCGAAGCTATATATGTTTCAATCATATTATATGTTCACAATGATCGATAGCTTGCATCTTGAGATCATCTCACAATGCTAATTAAGTCCCCCATTTTCTTCCAAAAATGAGGTCTTACCAAATTCAATTCAGGGTGTTGAAGTATAGTACTGGCCAATAAT
Source organism: Potentilla sterilis (assembly GCA_963682095.1). NCBI lineage: Eukaryota > Viridiplantae > Streptophyta > Magnoliopsida > Rosales > Rosaceae > Potentilla > Potentilla sterilis. Next base: position 70,749,547 of record OY821754.1, read on the forward strand.
GCTAGTAATATACTTTGAACAAATAGTTTTCGTCAAGATATTAAATTAGTACTATTTTCTTTGCATCTTAATCATCTTAAGGGAACTAGCTGTTTCTGAACTAGATATACATCAGCTTCTGTGGTCTATCTGGATCTTATTGGCTATAACACTTCTCTGCATATAAAGAAAACAGAGAAGGTCCACAGGAAATGCAAATCACTAGGTAATGAGAATTTGAAGCATTAGTATTAGTGTAACTCGTTGTTATATTTGAAGCACTCAACAGGTAATGTGAATTACATTTAAATGCTTGTTACAGTTCATAAAGGATTGACTCATGGTCGTAGTGCGTAATTACATGAACTATGGGTAGCTGCTTACGTTGCAACTCTTTGGTGTATTTGGAATTTGAGGAATAGGGTCAGATTTGATGAGGAGGTAGTTGATGTGTCTAAGACTCACAAGTGGATTAATGGGCAGATTATATACTCTAGCATGTTGGCTTCTGGCACTATGTATAATAATGTGCATGAGCTTAGTATATTGAAGGGGTTGAGGGTCTCTTGCAATCCCAGACGTGCTCCACGAGTTGTTGAAGTGCATTGGTTTCCACCTTTAATTGGATGGCTAAAAGTTAATACGGATGGAGCTTGGAGAACTGCCACCGGTCAAGCTGGTTATGGTGGTGTATTTCGGGACTATCGCGGTAACTTTCTTTGAGGTTTTTCTTCTAATTTTAATATTTCGAGTTCAGTGGCAGCGAAAGTCATGGCGGTGATCAAGGCAATTGAGTTAGTCTGGGTTCGTGATTGGAAACATGTGTGGTTAGAAGTTGACTCTTCTTTGATTCTCGACTTCCTCAAATCTCTTCATTTGGTGCCTTGGCAATTGCGGGTAGATTGAGGTAATTGTTTGTATCGTATCTCTCAAATGAATTTCCGCTCCTCACACATTTTTCGAGAAGGAAACCAAGTCGCAGATGCTCTGGCAAATTTTGGTCTTTCAGTGACAGATTTGGTTTGGTAGGAGTTACCTCTTGATTTTGTTTCATAATAGGGACTTTTTTGGTCTTCCCAATTTCCGTTTTCGGTAGGGTGCTTATGTTAGCTTTGTTTAGACGTTTTGTTTCTCAGTGGTATGGTTCATTATCCCCCATCTCTTGTATTCTTTCCTTTTCTTTCTTTGGAAATAAAGGGGAGGTAGAGAGCAGTGTTGCTCTTCTATCTTCATTTTTGCTGAAAAAAAAAAAAGGCTTGTTACAGTTCACCGGTTGTACTCCTTGCAATAACAGGAATATAAGACAAGCAGCACAAGCAAATTTCAGAGCTCTGGCAGATGGTAAAACCGGTACATACGCAGAGAATCTCAGTTTCTATTCAGAAAACAAATCTTTGATTTTTATGACTTGATCAGAAATTTTTCCTAAATATCTTCAAGCGCTTATATTTCTGTTTTCCAACCCTTTTATATAATTCATTTCCTCGTTATATATATATATATATATATATATATATATATATATATATATATATATTGTGTCAATCTGTTGTGATTCACTCTTCTATTATCGAGTAGTTTCTATACTTTCACAATCTCTTAATTATCTCATTCTCCACCATTCTCTCTCAAACGTTGATCATCTAGTTTATCTTTGTACGTTGTTCCAGTATCTTACTAGTTTTAGTTTAGTTGCTTCGTGATCTTGTCATGTCACCACCAAAGTAAATCCTGTCATAGCTTAATAAGTCTGTGGAGATTAAAATGTTTTTATCTTCAGCATGAAACTGAGTTTTCTTAGTCCCGTCTTGGAAATCATGCATCTCATCTCGGAAAGCAGTATATATGGATCACTCATTAAGTTAGGATCACAAGTTACAGCGATTCAGGCTGTGGAGATCGAAGTCGGCATATCTTGGCTCTGGCTTGGCACCATTTGACTCCAAACGGCTCAGAAGCAGGGCCGGTCCGTTGTGTTTAGAGGCCTGGTGCAAAATATAAAATGTGGCCCCCCTAAATGCTCCTGATACAAGAGAAATAATACACTAAATCTAAAAACACACGCAAGGGTTAATTGAATACTGAGGTTTGAGGGTATTAAAATGTACTTGTGGAGAATCAAACTTGGGTCTCCAACCCACATGTAGCAAGCTGAAACCAATTCAACTGAAGCTCTATATAATAATTTACTCCATATTTATGTCTCATATAGGAGTATATAATTTTTTTTTACAACCGCACACTTTGCACACCCCATAGACCGGCCCTGCTCAGAAGTGAGGTGTAGCACCCGTCTCATGCATCACGGGAAAACCTGCGTCCCTTCTCTCCCTGTTTACGGATCATCAAATTTAGTGTGTCTTCTCTTCATCTCCCTCATGTATACTCGCTGCAGAGAGCTGGGTTCATTGGCCACCACTTATTTTCCGGAAAGAGTAGACACACAACCAACCAAGACAGAGAAGAGAGATATACCAAGCACAGATTTGCATTAGTTTCAAGTTGTTCAATAGAGATTTGTACAGTTTGAATCACATCAGAGACTTTGTCTCTAATGATAAGTCATAACAATAGAGTGAAGAACCATAGTCCATAGAAGAACCGTATAGTTCACCTAGCATTGCTCAATAAGTAATGAGTGCATAAGACCACGGTGATTAGAAGTTGCAGCAAATTCTATGTAGTTTTTGATTGACAGGAGTATACTCACACCACTTTTAGTTTATTTATGGATAAATTACTGATCACTCCTTATATTTGTAGTGTCTTGACAGTTTAGTTATTGTGCTTTCAATTTCAACTGATCAGTCCTTATGGTCTCAATTTTCTACCAATTGGTCTATTTCATCCAAAATGATTGTTTACCATTTTTCAACTTCCTCAAATGCCATTACGTTATTTTTCTTATTTTTTTACTTTCTCTTCTTTAAAACCAAAACCGAGAGAAGATTCAGAATATCTGAGTTTATGATTGTCGATCTTCAATCCAAAAAAATTTTCAATTGCAAACTAATTGCAATCGGGAAAAAAAAAATATGCAAATTGATTTGATATATACTGCTAACAAAATCAAATACCATCACCATAAATAAAATTCTATCAAATTTTCATCATATCAATTTAAACCAAAATGAGATTAAAATAAATTCTCATCATCATCCTTACCATTAAAAGCACTCTCTAAGCTCCCACGAATGAAACTATATAAATAACTACCATTTCATATAATTAAGCTTACAAACAACACTACTACACTAAGTTTTTATTTTTTTATTTTTTTATTTTTTATTTTTTTTGCTAATAAGGCTCAAACGTAATTGGCCTACATAGCTTTTCATGGTGGGTTGTGTATTCTTCAGTTTTGGTTTTGAAGAAAAAGGAAAAGAAAAGAAGAAGAAAAATAATAAAACAACACCTAAAGGCATTTAAGGAAATTAGAAAATAGTTAACAACCATTTTAGACAGATTAGACTAATTTGTCGAAAATTGAGACTACGAGGAGTGACTAGTTGAAATTGAAAACATGAAGACTAAACTGTCGAGACTCTAAAAATATAAGGAGTGACCAATATTTTGTTATTTCTTTATTAATACTGATTTTAACTGTGGTGACAACATGCTAATATGAAACTCGAAGCTATGTGTCAAACATATTATATGTTCACAATGATCGATAGCTTGCATTTTTGAAGATCATCTCACAATGCTAAGCTCCCATGTCCTTCCGAACACGAGATTTTACCAAGTTGAATTCAGGGTATTCAAGTATAGTACTGGCCAAAAATGCTAGTAATTTACTTTGATCAATAGTTTTCATCAAGATATTCAATTAGTACTATTTTCTTTGCATCATAATCATCTTAAGGGAACTAGCTGTTTCTTACCTAGATGCCACTTAATGGTTATGCACCAGCTTCTGTGGTCAATCTGGAACTTCTAGCCAGTAACATTTGTCTGCGTATACAGAAAACAGAGAAGGTATACAAACCTGCAGGAAACTTTGAATACCAAATATAGAATTTACTTTGCCAAACCACCACCTGCTTATAACTATTGAACATGTACCCTTTTTTTGAATGAAACTTCAGTTTTGCTTTGAGATTTGAAAATCTTTTCCTTTGTCATTTCAACCCTTTTATACATAGCTCATTGTTACCCTTCAGTTTATCCATCTATATCAACTATGCATATCTGCTGTGTTCTACTTCCTATTTATTATCAAGTAGCTGTGATAATTACCATAATGATTTTGTATATTCTCTTCCTTATCTCATTCTTCACCATTCTCCATTATTCTCAATAATCTCACACCTTCTGTTATCTTTGCTCTTCCATTACCTTGCTTCTTGTTCTAGTCCTGACTACAACATCAAAGTAGTTTCTGCAATAGCTAGGCCTAGCTCTTCCACTCCAGATTTTATTTATCTAATCTTCAGCTTGCAACTTTTTCCTAGCCTTTCTTGCAAATCATGTCTTCCATCTTGAATAGCCTTAAAATTGGAGTAGTAATTGAGTTAGGATCAGAAGTTTTAGAAATTAGAGCCGGTTGTGAAACTCGTTACTTCAATCTGCAAGGAAATGCTGCATCATGCACTCGAAAACTAAGGGAAATGAATAGGGTGTCCAACATGCCAATGGAGACCATCACCACCTCTTTATTTTCCAGCAAAGAGGAGCTTGAAGAACCAAGAAAGGTGCTACTTGAGGAGCTGCAGGAGTTGAAGCAAGATATATCATGAGCAGAACTTCACTGTCTTATCAGCTCTATGTCTAAAGGTTGACAGTACTGCATGTAATTGAGCTTGAATATTAGTCTACAGTCGTCCTCGTTTTGTAAAATTTCATTGTATTGGTTTGTGACAAAAGTTTTCCTTATTGTACATTTGTACTCATGGGAAATTTGTATTTTCACTGTGAAATAGTTAGGGCTTTGGTTAAAAAACAGCGGTTGCAGTTTCTTACGGTATGGAACTTTCAGATACGTAGTAGCATTAGGCCTTTTAGCAGCTACATTATGAATTGAGTAATCATATTGAGCCACTGATTGGAGCAGATCATGAATTTTTTTTTTTTTTCATTTTTGGAAAATGGTTTGTTCTAATGTTGATGCCCCAGTAGTTTTTCTTTTATAGCTAGATGTTTGTGTATTGTTCTAGTCTGTATATATATCCACGATACAGTCCCAAACGACCATAACACTGCTTTCTAAGCTCACCGGATGATTACAGATCCATTTTACAAAAGGGTATTAAACCAAATAGAAAATTCAGCACTTTGGTTTCAGTTGTAACGAAATTGCATCCCCCTTTTAGGGTAGTGCATGCCTATTCTATGTTTACTGGAACACAGAACTAGAAAAGAATCTATACATGTTGAAGATAGTTAGCAGTATGGCGGATGTGGCGGATGTGCCGGATGTGCTAGTAAGCGAGTGTGCCCGTGGCGGATATGGTGAATGGCGAGTTTACTATTACTCGCCAGTTCTCCTACTGCTCTCCTGTCCCCCTACTGCTCTTCTGTGCTGCATATAGTTCACCTACTGCAGTATGGGCATTATGGTGGAAGAAATCATGGCGGAACACTTCTATAAGTTGGTGGGACTTGTCACTTCTCCTGTTGAGTATAAGTCAAGTTATGTTTACCACCTTACTTGTGTAAGTGATAGGGTGTTATCACCATGCTTTGTGTTTGTATTGTAGTCTTTAGTTGGTCCCTATTTGAGGGATTAGGTAGTTGGTAGCATGGCGTGAAGCATGGCTTGTTGCTTGCTTGAAGACTATCTAAATGTGTATATAACCTGCTGTAAATCCTCTTTCAACATAATAAGAGTTATCATTTTCTCTTCATCAATTTCAACATGGTATCAGAGCAGGTTCTATTGGCCTAGCTCTTAATCTTTTTTTTCTTCTTCCTCTCCCCTTCTCCTGTCCGATCCAAATCATGGATCTTGGCATGAGATTTGGGGAGAGGGGGAGTTCAGCAGATTGTTCATCTCTTGTTTCATATTGAAGAGATTCGTTGTTCATGATACCAGCTTCCGCACCCATTAATCACGTGATTATGATTTTGATCTACAACATCTATTTGTAGAATCATTTTCAAAATCATGTGTTCCATAAATCATATTTACTTGACCTTTTCTGATTTCTTCTTCCTATGCTTTGGAAGAGAAATCTGTTGTCCATTATCAAGTTCTGATTTCTTTCATCCTATTTTGGAGGAGAAATCTGTTTCGAGGTTCTAGCGTAGCCTCAATATTTCCGATGTTGGACTATCGGCGTTTTAGTTTGGCCTCCTTTTGATTTCTTTATCTGTTTTGGAAGGAATCTGTTGTCCATGGTCAAATCTGTTTTAGAGATTCTGATGTAATCTCAATCTTCTGATGTTGGACTATCAGAATTTTTCATCAATCCATTGAGAGGTTGTTGTACCTCTAACATCACCTTCTTTTTATGTGTTCTTCCTTCATGATGGAAGAAAGGCATGTTTAGAGGTTTTCATGTAACCTCAAGCCGCCTGTGACGTTAGGCCATCCATTCATTAGTCTGCTGCACTATCCTTGACCATTTGCAGCAGCTCCATCATCTGTAGCCACCATTGATCACTCTATTTCATCTTTTTCCCTCGTTTTTCCATTTCCCCTTCCTCCCTCCCACTGAATCATACCATTGTTCAAGCTTGGCTCAAGGGAGTTTTTTAATCATGCACTCCCTTGATCCAGCTTGAGGGGGAGTATTGGTGTCTATGAGTGTTGAAAATAGTCAGATATGGTGGCGAATGTCGAGTGGAGCAAGAATGGCGAGAGCAAGGAGGTCTCTGTAGAGACAGAAGACATGCTGAGAGAGACCCACACTGAAGGCTACCTTGGTAATTGCATGATAGCCTCCATTGAAGAGCTGAACCATTGTCATGGCCGCGTGAGCCTTCCATACATCATCAGGGACTCTTTCAACCTTGATACGTAACCGATCCATAAAAGCTTCCAGAATCTAGTGCTCAACGCAATCATGCGCTTCTTTGCCTTCAACCGCAACAATGATGTCCTTGAGGGTACTGAGTTCTAGAAGCTCCAGAACGTAGGAGATGACCGGCCGGTTAGCCACTGGAAGCAGAGCTTTGGGAACCTCCTTAGAGACGAGAGGGACGAGTTTCTTGGAAGTTCCGTCGGCGCAGAAGACCACTTGGAAACGGCGGATGTCCTATGGCGAAGGAGAACGGCGGATGTCCTACGGCGGATGTCCTATGGCGGATGGCGTACGACGGATGTCCTACGGCGGATGTCCTACGGCGGATGATCACAACACCTCTAGCTCCTGGTTTCATTTCTGGGGAGAGACTCAGACGGCTTGGAGTAGATCCCCTTGTTGAATCATCCATTGATTGCTCCATTAGCAGAAGACCCAAGTTTCCATCCTTCATTGAATCCATTAAAGTCCGGAACCTTCTGATTAAACCCATTCAAGTTCTGATTAAAACCATTGAAGTCTGAAACTTTGGGGTTGAAAGATTTGAACTCGGAAGCTTTCGGCTTGAATGAGTTCCACCTGTCGCTGACCACGTTCAGTTCAGAAACCTTGGGCTTGAAGCTGTTCCAGTCCTCATTAGGGTCGGACCCTTTCTGCTTGTAATCCAACACGTCGTTGAAGGCTAACGGCGGAAGGGGAAAACGGTGGCGCATCAAGAACGGTGGCAACCAGATCGAGCGGTCCACACCAAACAGCAGCGCGTTATGGCGATCGAGCTGTACCGGTTTCGCCCAGATCGTGTGCCTCTTACGGAGGAGCAGCGGCTTCACAGCACCTCGACTCAATTCGAGTCGATTTCCAAGGCTCCGAGTCAAGAACTCGGTAACTCATCGACTCAACTCGGCAGCACAACTCAATCCTGTGCAGCGATCTGCTCCAGCACACTTCTCTTGAATCGGCATCTTCGATCTACTATTTCTTTTGTCGTCGTTAAAGCCTAGCCCCGACCGACCGAGACGAGAGGAAAGAAAAACCCCGCCGGCGGTGGAGGAGGGAAACGGTGACGACCAGTGGAGTGGTGGTGGTTCGACCACATTGTTCTCGCTAAAGCTTATCCCCGACCGACCAAGCGAAAACAGCCGGCGGCGGAGGAGGAAAACGGCGGTGGGCAGTGGTGTCGACCGTGGAGATGTTTATGTCAATCAATGGGTGTTGGCGGATGTGCCTGTGGCGGATGTTCATCGAATATTTGGCAAGCTTGGCTCAAGGTTTCCCTTGATCCAGCTTGAGGGGGAGTGTTGAAGATAGTTAGCAGTATGGCGGATGTGGCGGATGTGCCGGATGTGCTAGTAAGCGAGTGTGCCCGTGGCGGATATGGTGAATGGCGAGTTTACTATTACTCGCCAGTTCTCCTACTGCTCTCCTGTCCCCCTACTGCTCTTCTGTGCTGCATATAGTTCACCTACTGCAGTATGGGCATTATGGTGGAAGAAATCATGGCGGAACACTTCTATAAGTTGGTGGGACTTGTCACTTCTCCTGTTGAGTATAAGTCAAGTTATGTTTACCACCTTACTTGTGTAAGTGATAGGGTGTTATCACCATGCTTTGTGTTTGTATTGTAGTCTTTAGTTGGTCCCTATTTGAGGGATTAGGTAGTTGGTAGCATGGCGTGAAGCATGGCTTGTTGCTTGCTTGAAGACTATCTAAATGTGTATATAACCTGCTGTAAATCCTCTTTCAACATAATAAGAGTTATCATTTTCTCTTCATCAATTTCAACAATACAATTGATCAAGAAAATTGTCAGAATAACTAGACTTTAACTCATGGACTTTTGTTAGCATGTCATAATCATCACGACTCTACTATGTTCTTATGTGATCAACTCGAAACGCAGAGCGTTGGTGTTGTTGATCTTAAGCAACAACTAAATTGGGATTGTATTGCCTACTCTCAGGAGTCACAGAGCCGAGGTATCAAATTCATCTTGTTCATAAATCTCTCTTAGTAGGAACAAGTCGTTTAGAATCATTTTTTAAGTTGGCTTCTAACTTCTAATGCTATTAGGTCAGTCAGTAGTAGTAGGTTTACTCAGTTTCGACTCTGAAGCAAATAAAGAGACCTTTAATTCCAAATGAGGGAGTAACTTTCGAAAATGCTTTTACACTCCACACATACTCGTTGCAGTTTGGTCTGCACAAGCGGCAGAAGCACATGCCATAGCTTTGACAGTTTCTTTGGTAAGACCAGTACATGTACACAAGAATCTCAATCTCCATACAGAAATCAAATCTTCAAGCTTTTGACTGAAAATATTTACCAACTACTCTCATTTTTTCTCCAAGCTGGTAAGCTTTGATATTTGCAATTTTACATATAAAATCACAGCTTCTGTTAGATTTCTTTTCCATCCAACCCTTTCATACCGTCCTAGTCATCTAGACTCCATCCTCCATCTTTCTCATCTCTCCTTTCTGCAATTTTATCCATGATTATTACTCCCTTGAAAATAAGCCCTGCCATGATTCCCTCTAAGAAATCCTTAATAATGGAATGGTCGGACCATAAATAATTAAGTTAGGTTCACAAGTTACAAACATAGCACTACTGTGTAGCCGGCTGGTTTCGTAAATCAGATTGATTTAGTGTTGTTACTCAGTATAGTTTTGTATGATTGGCAACAGGTGAGGCAAACTTCTCAGTCCAGTGATGGTTTGTGATTCTGTGGAATTCCAACACCAGTAACAGAACGAGTTCCCACCATTTGCTCCAAGAAGGCCAACAATAGTCATCCGTGTCTTCTATCTGTTTCTTGACAATCTCTTCATCTTTATTTTCCTTGTTATTCTTGTGATATGTTCCTTGTGGAGAGTCGGCCACTTCCGAGCCAGTAAAAGACCTAGGCAAGTCTCCTCTGGTTCTCAGTTTGGCCGGTGTACACCTTCTCTACTTTGGAAGTCTTCTGGAGTTTAATTTTATTTACAACATGCAATATGAGCCTGCCTAGCCAGATGAAGCCCGGTTTTGATGTTTTTCTCCTCAAAGAGAACAAAGAGCCAAAGTTGAAGGATCATGTTTTTGCTAATGGAGGAAAGTTGACTCTGTTTTTCCAGAGGAAAATCTGATAGTTCCTGGCAGCAGACGTTGAAGCAACTGGTCAGAGAACAGTTTCGTCGTCATCGGGATGATATATGTGAAGCAGTTGTCAGCATCAGAAATGGGCAAGAAAAAATTTCTCTCTGGACCAAAAATGCAGCAAATGGGGCAGCTCAGCTGAGCAATGGAAGGGCTTTCTGGATTGCAAGGAAATAGAGTTCACAATACATGAAGATACAAGGCAGGAGGAGAGCAGTGCCGAGAATTGATGCACCAGCTCAACCTATAGCTTTTTCTACTGTTCGACACCACAGTAATATTAAGGCGGAGGCCTGGAGCTTATGTATTCTGTGGTCTTGCATGAATTGGTAATGCAATATGTCGTAGTTTCGTTGTTGGTCATCAGTTTCTTTCCTGAAGTTCATTGATATATACGTTTGATATATACGTTGGCCAATTGCCTTTTCCTATCGAAAATTGAAGGTGTCGTATTGAGTTTCTCTGCAATAGAAAGTCTATGAAACTATGAAATAGGTATCTATATCGTAGGGGACATATGTTTTACATAGGTTTATATGGTTTCTTTCTGTCATACAGGTGTTCTAGGTATGCTTTACTATTTAAGATATCTAGATAGTTTGAGTAGTTTCAATAGTTTTTCTTTACCTAGTTTTTTTTCTTATGTTGTTCTCCATGTTGTCGACAGATTGTACGAGTAGCTTATGGTGAAAGAGTTCTCCCACCTAGAGTATACGTGCAACCTTGGCGAAAGAGTTCTCCCACCTAGAGTATAGGTGCGACCTTCTCAAGTTTGGGCGAGTTATGAATGATGAGTTAAGGGCAAACATTACTAAGAATAAGCTTCGACTGCTAGGAAACACACCGTTTAATAGTTTGTCTATAAATTGGGAAGGCTATCGTTTTGACTCAAAGCAGGACCTTGCAATGATTGCACCCTCCATCCTGCAAAAAAACACATATCCTATTACATAAGATGGATGCGGAAGAACTACACACCTATGTTATAGAATCTAAACACAAATTATTTCACAATACGGAATAACCATACACCTATATTTTAGAATCTAAAACCAACAAATGATTTCATAATATACCATCTGAAAATTATTAATAGCAGTTGAATATAGAAATTAAATTATAGAATAAAATCTAACGCACCTTGGAAAGAGAAAAATCAGCCACACCCGTTTGTTGAATGAGGAAAGTATGTAAGAATGCTAAACAACCTCGAAGAGCTAGAGGAAGAAATGTCATCAATGAGAAAAGCTAAAATTAAGAGTCAGTTTGACAACTTTTAAGGCATTTAATCATGTTCATTTAGACATAAATAAAAATTACATGAGTTCATTATCTTTGTTTGATTCTTCGTAACATAAATTTCTGCCCGTTAATTCACTAAATTAAAATTTTAATTTTTACGTACATTTATGTTTTAGACCTGTTACATGTTAATTAAATTCGAGAAATTGTGTCAGCAATATTTATGAAGAAACTTTCATATTTTAACTAGAAGGGCAAAAAAGTGAACAAGAAAAAAATACAATGAAAAATAATAATTATATAAACCAACTCTATAAGGAGGTTAAAATATGTATTGGATGTAACTTAAATAAAAAATTTGGGTATGTGTTTATCTTCAAAGGGGACTCAAATTATGGGGTTTATTTCTAATTTTCTCGTATTATAAAGGCAATAATGGAAATGAAACTTCGAAAAGGGAACTTTGTTCGAATCATTGTAGAGTCTAACGCAGACCTCATGTTTCTATTTCAACACAGACCAAACTAATGGCTCAAAGTTACCCCTCACGGTGAAGTACAAAATTTACCAATTACCACCATGAAATACCTTTGGATCCCATATCAAAACCTTCTAAACCAACGTCTGCAGGCCCATGCCCACTAATGAGCACAACTCCACAGAACCCAAACCCAAGAAGCACGAATGGACACCCGATTTAGCCCGCCACGACTGCAACATCCTCCGCCACCAAACATGCCACCATAACCGGAGCACGGCGGCAGGCCTTTCATGGTAACAAAGATATCAGAGAACTGTGGGACTATACAAAGAGTTGCACGGTATATCTTAATCTTTAATCTGTCCAAAAGTATGTATTTGATTCCAATGCAAATAGCCAATCTTTGATATGGAAAGTCCCCAGATCATTTACCTCCGACTCTGCTTCAAATCTCATATGAGGTATCAGTAACACATGGTTTACCCTTTAAATCTCATATGATGTGTACTGGGATTGTTATGTAGACATGCATATGGCTACTTTGCTCCTTAAACCCTAATCCTTAGACTATACCCAGTTGATTTGCTAACTATCAAGTGCAAATGAAGACTGTGAACAGTAGCACCTATTACACAGTTATTATTTTTTCTTCCTTCGCTGCTACTCTGCCTTGATTTCACCATCAGAGAAATAATGATCATAACCAAACACCCATCTTGATCCTGAGCAATTGTAACTTCTCTGCCTAGACTAGAGAATAGGTATTCACACACATTCCTGTAGACACCAAATGGATTTTCTTTTGCCAACTACCATGCCACCAGCTAAATTACTGAACCTGAGAAGATAATCAATGCACCAGCTAGCTAATTCAATTGATACCAGAGCTTTCAATTCAAAGAAATTTTTATTTTAGTTTTGTTTTGAATTCTTTTTGCTCTGTTATTCTAACCCTCTTATATATTCATTCCCTCATTGCTTTCCCTCAGACTGAGCCTACATCCATCTATTCCTCCACTATTTTTTCTATTCCACTCTCTTTGTAGTTTGTACTATCATGTAGCTCTTGAAATATACCGTTGTAGTTTTACACAATCTCTTCATTCTCTTGTTCTCCATCATCTTCTCTCATCTAGCACCCTATTATCTTTGCTGTTCCATTTCCTTGTTGTTTGTGGTTCTGTGTTATGTCACGGCCACATCATCAGAGTAATTCCTGTCGTAGCTTAATACATCTCCATCCAGAACTGATTGTGTTAACTTTGATCAGCTTGCAACTAAGTCCCTTGTCTTGGCAGTCATGCCTTCCATCTTTGAAAGTCTTCAGTATGAATCATTAGTTAAGTTAGGATAACAAGTTATAGAAATTTCAGGCTTTGAAGAAGTGGGGATACTCACAGTCTTAGTAGCCAAACCATGCTTTTGGAAACCCTTACCCTGTGCTTTTGAAACTGTGTTTAGAGTGAAATGGATAGGGTGTCAAAAATACGTAGAAGCTGCTACATCCTCATTTCACATGCGTAGTGTGGTTTCATTTCATTTGCCCGAGAGAAATGAGAGACTACTAGCCTACAAAGAAGTGAGACGCTGCCATATATCGTGGAGTGGAAGCAAGATTGTGAGCAAGGCTTCACTTTGAATTCTTCTCTTGCAGTGAAAAACTGAAACAGATTCCCACTATACCAAGAATTTGAATCATGTCTCTGTATTTTTCTTTATCCCACTATTTATCTATGGTCCTCCCCATTTTGGTTGAATGTTATTTGTGTATTGAGGAGTTTGTAGTAAACTTGTTTGGTCTTCAAGCTGTACTCGTGGAGAATATCTACTCAAAATATGTCTACTATTGTTCCCGTTATTTGCAATAGTGTAATTATGTAATACAGTACTTTTTCATTTTTCATTTTCACCCCACATATATAATATATTCGCTGCGATAACTGGAATATAAGCTTGCAGTTTGGTCTGCACAAGCAGCTGGCAGAAGCAAATAATATAGCTTTGACCTTCAGTTCTGTCCAGTGATAATTGTACAAACCCAGAGAATCTCAATTTCCATTCAGAAATCAAATCTTCAAGCTAGTACCCTCCTTTTATGATCTTTCACAATTATAAAATCTCCACCTTCTGTTAGTTTTCTATACCATCTCAAGTTCTGAACCCTTTTTGTCCCCTTCATCTTCTAAATTCCATCCAGCTGATCCATCTCTCACCTCTCACACCCAGAAATCCCTCCATGATTTGCAGAAAGCATAATTTATCTTGCAAAGATGGCATTCCATATCCCACAAGGCCCTACGTATGGAGTGGACGGCATTGATTAAGTTAGGATCACAAGTTACTTGAAATTCAGGCAGCACTTTGTTAGCCACACCAATGTAGTGGATGTTGGGATGTTAAATGTCATTGCTGCCTGTGTAGGGTTAGAACATGCGAAGGAGAAGCTGGGGCAAAGGCTTTCAGCTGTCTGAACATTGTTAATTTGCCTCCTTCCAATCCTTCCCCTCCTTCTAAGCCTCCTTCCTCCTTCTCAATGATCTTCTTCACTGTTCTTGTATCTTCTTTGCCGTTCTTCTCCTTTCCCTTGCATTGTGAGGAACAATCACTAGGGGTGGGTGGCCTGCTTGAAGAGTACGTTGTAGCACCACAGTATGATCAAGGGGATTAACTGTTCTCTGATTTGATTGTATACCATCATTAGTTTACTCTTGTGGGACTAATGATCTTGGACATGTTCATTGTCCTCACTCAACAGAGGCCAATCTCTTTGTAACGTTGTTGGCCTTCAATTTCTTATCGGAACTGTAATTTCGCCTGTAATATACTTGTTTAAGATTTTCATTAGCTGATATGGTCTTTGCACATGGAAGCTTTCTTAACACAACTTAGGAGCCGGGATCTTACACTTTACAATGTATCATGTACGTTGTCATTTCAAGCTTGCGTTTTAGATAGCACTTCACAATGATAGCTTTCTATTTCCTGTCAAAAGTGATCACTACTTACGAAGTTGAATTGAAGTTCATAGTTACAATGCTAGTAATTTCCTTGGTAATTTCCTTGATCAAAATCTATCTGAATCAACAGTAGATTAATCTCTTTCTTTGACACAGAGTTGAATAACAGAGCCTCCAGCCTCGATTGATATTCCACCAACTTGATTTCAAACCTCACATTATGTATCAAGTATCACCCAATCAATTAATTGTGAAACAACTAATGTAACTCTTAATAATGTTCTTATAGTTACTGTATAATACAGTCTGGTATACAGTCTGGTAGGCTGTAACGTTTTCTGCAAAATCTGCACCATATAGAGAAAAGAAAAGGGTTACAAATGCAAGCAAGCTTTGACCAAACCACAATTGATTTTGCCAACTACCATCTGCACACAAAGTCTTTGAAGATAGATATACCTTTGATCCTGACCAAGAATTGAATGGTCCTTTGACTCCTTCCTTGCCTGCTAGCTTGGTTGATTGAATACATCAGAGAGATAATGGTGAAGACCAAACCAACCAGTTGGACTCAGAGCTAGCAGAGCTCGCATGTGCCCAAGTCTTGACTGAAATACTCTTTAACTTCTTCCTCTTTTCATTTTAGAAATTCCTAGTTTTTTCTTTCCGATTTCCTATTTAAACTCTTCTGTATGTTCCATTCCCTCATTATATTTCCTTAGACTATATCTGTACTATGTGTTCCACCATCCTTTTAGTGCTCCTCAGTCCCTCCTATCATCATGTAGCTAGCCTGCTGGCTTTGATAATACCCTCTCTACTGTCTGCTTTGGTTTGCTTTTAATTTCAAGCTAGGCTTCTATCTTCTTGACCAATATAAAATTATCGGCCGAAAAATTTATCAGGTGAAGGAATGACTGGAGATAGCAGGGCTCAACCTTACTATTGTTACAAATTTTAACGGTGGTGAATATTTGTAATGTGTACAATGTTAGCTAGCTGCTACTGCAAATTTCTTTGTAAACCTATGACCCATATGTATTAAGCCACTGAGTAGAGCTTGTCCTCATTTTTGATTTGAAAACATGCTTTGATAAGTAATGACCATCCAATATATATGTGGTGCATTATTCATTCTTATATAATATGGGAACTGATCATTACTGAACCATTACAAAATCAATCCATTTCAGTAAACACAACAGTACGCGTGGATTGAGTTGTTAAGGCAATTTTTTGTGCTTGTACTTTTTACTTACAAGAACATGTTCAACATCCTGCATCCCCAAATATCAAGTATCAATGTCAGGGCAAACCCCAGACTGAGCAATAATTAACCAAATATTATTTCTGCACTTCTTTACCAGGTCAGTAGACAAAGTTGGGATAATATGGTCTGCATTGCACTGAAGAGGAGGCTTGCAATATGAGATAAAATGGATAGAGGGGGGATGAATCACATAGGTTTTCATACTTTAGTGACCATCCTATATGGATTAACCTATGTTGCACGGACACGGACACGGACACGGTGACTCGACACGGTGCGATACAGCGACACGACAAATCCCAAAAATCGAATATTCGACACGGCTTGGACACGGCAAATAAATAATAATTTATATATTTTTAATACATAAAATAAATTAATAATATTATTATAAGTTGTAAATTCAATCCATAATGGGCTTTATATTGCCATGTATCAGTTGTTGATTGGTCAATTATTAATTTAAAAAAATTGAACCCTAAACCCCCCCCCCCTCTCTCTCGATCGACAAAAACCTAAAACTGAGCCTCGCCCAGCCGTCGCCTCAGCCCTCGCCGTCGCCTCGCCCAGTCGTCGCCGTCGCCGTCGCCTCGCCCAGCCCTCGCCGTCGCCTCTCCTCTGCCTCGTTGTAGCCTCGCCTCGCCCTCGCCCTCGCCCTCGCCCTCGCCCTCGCCCTCGTCCTCACCTCACCCAGCCTCGCCTCGCCTCGCCCAGCCCTTGCCGTCTAAAAAGTCAGTATCGGCCGATACGCCAGATGGCGTGTCCGACACCGTGTTTGTCCATGTCGTGTCGTGTCGCCGTGTCTGGCCGTGTCGGACACTCCGACTCGGCGGGTTTTGCCATGTCCATGCAACATAGGGATTAACTGAAGGTTAATTTTGCAATTTTTTACCCACATTATGGATTTGACTCATACATTGAGTGCCAATAAGAGTTGGTAAAATTTGATAATTCATCTTTTGGCTAGCAAATGACAGCAAAGAGAATAGATAGTAACTCATATACTTGCTCTTTAGAGGATTGTTATGTTATTTCTCATGTGTAGGATTAAATTGATACTAGTTAGCATACATATTTTTTTTTTACAAATGTTAGACCAGCATCACACAGAGAATTCATATCATCTCAATCTTGATTCAGAATCAAATCTTCATGCTTTTGACTGAAATTAAGAACTTTTGTTCTTATCATATCAAAACCCAATTGGCACACCAAGAAATGTGTTGTCCTTCCCTGCTATCGAGTATATTTTCATCATCAAAGATATGGATGAAGACCAACTATCCATTTGGACTCAGAGCAGCAGAGCTCGCATGTGCCAAAGTCTTTTGCTTTGAATTTTAGAAATAGGTGAATCCTTTTATCCCGTGAGACCTGTTTCCAAGCATTCTATAAAAAGAAGATAGAAGTCACAGAACTCAATATATACTATCATCAACTAGCTAGCTTTGATATGTTCCATGGTTTGGCCATATTTTTGCAATCAATCATATTACTATGAACAAGTTTTCTTGCATGTTTAAAATTAATTAGCTGTGAACTTCTTCAAGTAATTAGGTATCTGCACTGCTAATAGTGTTACTTACTAAATAGAGGCTTTGAAAGGAATATGTAGAGGTGGATCACATTTGAACAGTAATTTCTAAATTGTTTTTTCACACTCTGACAGAGATTCGTCGCAGTAACTGGATATAAGCAAGCAGTTTGATAGCAGAAGCAAATTTTTATAGCTTTGACTTTCAGATCCGTCCTGTTCGTCTGGTAAAAATGGTACAAGAATCTCATTCTCTTATTCAGATATCAAATCTTCTAGTACTTTCCTTTTTATCTCTAAGCTCTCCCTAATATTTTACAGTCTCCTCCTTATGTTAGTTCTCTATAAATTACCACACACTTGCCTGCAATCTGCTTTACAAATACCTCCTTCCTATCTCAGCTCTTCTATATATTTCCTTTCCATCTAATATTCCCTTAGACTCTCTACTAATACCATCGTCTTCCACCATCCTTTCACTCCCTTCTTCTATCATCAAGTAGCTGATTTTGATAGTTACTATATCTACTGTCTGTTACTCTGTTTTGGTTTCCTTTAAACTTCAAGGACGACGTCCAATCTCCACCATTTCCACTTTCATTTTGCTCGCTCCTGCATTATTAATCGTCATGTTGCTCGCTTCTTCTATCAAAGCCCAATATACGTACTACTCCATCGTGAGAAAGTATTTTTTATCTATATCTTTCAACAAGTTTGCCTAGTCTTGCAAATCATGCATTCCATCTCGAAAATCCATCATTTTGAAGTATTCATTAAGCTAGATCACAAGTTAGCAAAAACAGCTCTGCAGTTACAGTGAGCAGACCACCATAAGTACAACGGTTGGATACTCCATATTGGGAGTTCAAAAATAGCTGGGGCTGGATGGGGAGAAAATGGCTACGCGGGCAAATTATATCAGTTAACTGAGGACAGCAGAGTTCGATAAGAATGCCATTATTGCCATAGGTCTTTCGGATTTGCGACTAGTATGGAAGATGTTTTCAGTCTTGTGGAGTTGGAATAAACTTATTCACTTCTGCTATTGCTAAACTTTTTTGGACCATTTCATGGCTTCATCCTATATATATGTAGATTGTAGAGATGCACTATTCAATTGAAATGTTCATATACTCTGAATTGTTTATGGTTCTTGAACTTCACAAAATCTATACATACCACACTAATGCAGTACGAATGGGTTCGGGCAATTGCATTACATATTGTTTGATGACTTCCTATTCTACACACACACAAAACTGGAGTTGTTTATGCTTCTAATGACAGGTGAAGACTCAAGTTAATTTGCTGGGTCTAGAAACTTGGGCCAAATTGTTTGGGCTTCTACACATTCTAACATGTTTCAGATTCTCTGCATCCCAAAATGTCAGTATTTCAGTGTAATCACTGTCAAGGCCCAAATCAATCAAGAGAAGTTAATTTCCTTCTAGATATGTAGATAATTAAGAAGAAGAAAAAACTATCTAATCCTAGACTGAAAATATAAAAAAATAATTTCGTGGATCAAAAATATGAATGTCTCGATATTCGAATTTACAGTACCGTCAGTCACATACATTTATAGAGAAGAGAAAGAGGTACGTACAAATGTCAGCACAGTTTGACCAAAACCCTCTTGATTTTACCAACTAACACAAAGCCTTTGAGTTTCAATGTCATCCTCAGGGTCGGGGAGACACTGAATTACTGATGATGATCAGGCCAAGCAGTTGGACTGAGATCTAATAGGAACCCTCCACATCTGCCAGAGTTTTGACTGAAAAGTTTTCGACTCGGTTCAAAATCCCTCCTTTAAAATTTCCTATCCCCTTTCAACTCTCTTCTATATATTCCATTCCATTTCCCTCATTTTCCCCATGCCTCTGTGCATTACCATTTGTTCCACCATTCTTTTACTCCATAGCTTCTTCTATCATCAAGTAGCATACTAGTTCTGATATAAACCATATCTCTCTGTATTGGTTTCGTTTTCATCTCAAGACTTCTGCTCTGGACCTATCTCCACCCTTCTCCTCTGATTTATTGTCAATTACCACTTTGTTAAAGTGTTTGTCATAGCTTAATACTTTTCCATTGCCAGAAATTATTCTTTTATATAGTTTGCAAGAACTTCTCCTCCTAGTCATGGAATTTATTTCAGAAGTTCTATGACGGTTCGAAGTAGACATTAAGCTAGGATCACAAGTTAGGAATAACAGCTGAGCCAGGTCAAAGTGTCTAGCACAAAGGGATGCACTAGCTGAGCAACAAGATGTCGCAGGAGTGCTTTTACTCAGATTTGGTGTATCGATTGTAGCTAACAGAGAAGTTATGGGCTTCTATTTGACAACCTATGTATAGTTGTAATTATGGGCTTCTATTGCAATTAACCAACCTATGTATTACTTCTACTTGCAGAAAGGAACAGAGAAGTACTTTTAGCAGCTCTCTCTATAAATCTATCGTAGTTTAATTTGAAGTATGTGGTGTTCTGTAATTTTTCATATAATGTATTCTGTTGACAACAAATTGCAGCGCAAACAATCTATAAAAACTCCAAGATTTACTTAGAGTGACAGAGAAAGGGGATTAAAGAAGAAAAACCAAAGAGAAAAGGTTTTATTCTAAAAGAAATATCCAAGAAGTCCAGGTTTTATGAAGGTGCTCTCACTGCTCTGTATATAGAGTTAGTAATAATTTGACCCCCTCATTACCTATTTCAATGACCATCTTATTTTTCTCCCCTATTGAACATAAGGTTACAACTCTATTGCCCATTTGAACAAATCTTTTTCAACCCAATACAATTTTATTTTTTTTCTTCATTTTTTGTCCTTCTGTCTTATCTAACAGATTTTTGAAGATAAAGAAATTTTGCCGAAATGCCACCCAATTCCGCCGGCCTCCCATGGCCGGTCACCGGAGCCGCCGGAGCCTGGTCGCCGGATTCCGGTCACCACATTTTTTTCGCCGGATTTTTTTATTTTTTATTTTTAATCAGGTTATTGGATTATGGTTACTGACCCCCAGTAAGCAATTTGCAGTTTACAGATTTCCAGTAATCAATTTACTGATCTCCAGTAATCAAGTTACAGACCCCCAGTAATCAATTTACTGACCCCCAGTAATCAAGTTATTGACCCCCAGTAATCAATTTACAGATTCCAGATTTTCAGTAATCAAGTTATAGACCCCCAGTATTCAAGTTACTGACTCCCAGTAATCAGGTTACTGACCCCCAGTAATCAGGTTGCTGATTACAGATTTCCAGTAATCAGGTTGTTGATTACTGGGGTCAGATCAGCCACCAAGCAAATACTAGTAATCAACCATCTCAGGCGGTAGCCACCTCCCTTCTAAAATTGGCTGCACCAGCTCGAGGAGTTTTCCACCAAATACAGCATACCAATGACTTGCTTCTCTCTAGTCTGCAAGTCCTTCTACTCCCTAGAATCCAAACACCACCGCACCCTTACCCCTCTCTGCTCCGATCACCTCCCCACAATCCTCACCCGCTACCCGTCTCTCACCCGCCTCGATCTCACCCTCTGTCCACGTGTCACAGACTCCTCCCTCCTCACAATCTCAAATAGACTGCGCTGGAGTTGGAGTTGTTAGAGTCGGCGGGGGTGGTGCCACGCGGCGGGAGGGGAGAGGGGAAGGAGGAGAGGTCAAGTCGGAGGGGTCGAAGAGGAGGAGGTCGTCGAAGTTGGGGAGGCGGAAGGAGGAGAAGTCAGAGAAGGGTTCGGATTCGGATTCTTCATGGGAATTTGGGGGGTAACTGAGATCGGAGGTGGGGGAGGGGCTGAGATCCTACATCGATCGCAGAGCTCGGAATTGTAGCAGCACTTGGAGGAAGAGAGAGAGAGAGAGAGAGAGAGAGAGAGAGAGAGAGAGAGAGAGAGAGAGAGAGAGAGAGAGAGAGAGAGAGAGGGGATATTAGGGTTTAATATAGGGTAATTAGGTATTTTTGCCAAGATTCATTGATCTGGGCAATAAACATTGGAATGGTCAATTTTTAACCCATTTATGTGCAAATGGTCATTTTCCCTAATAATTTTTGAGATCATACTAATTTAACAAGCTTGGCTCTTACACAAACATGCTGGCGTTTTATTTTATACTAAACAAGACTCTGTTTCATAATATTGTAACTTATCTGGAAATTTTTTTTTGTGGAACATTTAGTGGCTTGCTTGGTTTACAAAGTGGTAATTTCACTATGGTGTTTGTGTTCTTTTGTTTGACACAGTGAATGAAGCAATCTATATACTACACATTTTCTTCCATGTAAAAACTGAGAATCTTTGGGAGCCTTTTATTCTTTTCTTTTTCCCTTCATGAAGTGTGATCTCAGTAGTAGCTTCAATATAGTTTCCTATATGTAAGAGGTAAAGCGCCTCTCCAAATCACAATTAGTCCATCCTAAACTTATATAAACTTTATATATCATCAGGGTAGATAGTATGTTAAGAATTTTATTTGGTCAAAACTTATGATTTAGAATGTCATTTAGGGATAGTCATGTAGGCTATAATGTTTCTGCACCATGTAGAGGAAGAGATAAAACAGAAGTACACATGCATGCAGGCACTCTTTGACCAAATCTAATCGAGTGTTCCAAGTTCAACTACTACCTGCACAACCTCAATTCACACCACTCATAAGTGTGTAAAACTGCCATTATATATGTATATCCTCTCCTATTTCAACCTTTCTATATAGATAGAGCACATTCTCATCAACTAGCTAGCTTTAATATGATCCATGGCTTCTTTATTGTACCACCTTTCACCACCAACCACTATACCATTGTGCAATCCAGACATAACCTTGCTTGCTGCTTCTACCTTATTGTCATGTTTTCATAGCTTGATACATCTCCATGCCTTCAGCTGGGAACAGGTTTTCTCTGTCTTGCAAATCATGAATTCTGTGCATGTTGGAAATCACTGGATTATAGTGTTGATTAAGCTAGGTTCACAAGTTAGGAAGAAACTCCACTACTTCTTCTTGTGGAGATGTATAAAGGATGGGCGAGTTCAGAGGCTCGATCTCACTCTTTCCCTAGTTTCCTCATTCGTTTCTTCAGAACATACTCCATTAGACTACTTCTTGTGGAGATGTATAAAGGATGGGCGAGTTCAGAGGCTCGATCTCACTCTTTCCCTAGTTTCCTCATTCGTTTCTTCAGAACATACTCCATTAAGAGTGGTCTGTTCTAGTGTATTGAGCGGGTAGCTGGCATCAGTCAGCTACAGAGAGTGTTAATCCTTTGAAATTCGAGCAATCCTCATTTAGATACTCTAGCTATTACAACGGCGGGATTATTCCATCACTTGTTGCACCTCTAACAATCCCAAGTTCATGCAAGTATGCTTTTATCCGATAGTGAGTGTGAACCGGAAATTGTTGTCCATGCCATCTTCAGCCAGCAAAAAACTCTCCTTGTTTTGCAAGTCATACAATAATGCCTCTTGGAAATTCCTGAACTTGATGTATTTTGATTAAACTAGGATCACAAGTTAGAGATAATCCATATATGTGTTGGGAGCAGCCAGCATGAGGCCGGTCCTCACTCCTCTCCGGGGAGAAAGCTGTGAAGAGTGTCACCAATGGGCAAGAGCACTCTCCATCCAAGGCATTACTTGATACATTTGTTCATTTGTTGATACATAGTGCTGCCTGCAGTTTGCATCTTCACCATTTGACCCCAAAACTCCGGTGGAATGGATCGGATAATCGAAGTCTAAGCACGCATATGAAGCATTTCATCCGGCTACTTTCAGGGCATCTTCAACATTACTGATCTTGGGCTGCCGTTGTCTCTGTTGGCTGGTTTCGCTTTGATTGGCTGAGAGGTTTGAGTGTGACACAAGGCCGAGTGATTGTTCAGGGACTGAGTCAAATGAAGAAAATACCTGCTGCGCATCATCATCTTCAGCATCTCTCTCAGTCACTCACTTCAAACTCTCAGGGGATCGGAACTAGGTTTTAGACGTGCTTTAGGCAAAAAAATGCTGAATCAATGCCTGTACATTATCATTCCGACCTTAAATGTGCAATGAAAACACATTTTCCAGGACAAATTAGATTAACTTCAATGTAATTGGAATTTGATTATCTATGAGAAACAAGAGATTGAGCTTTGTCTTCTATCAGTTATACACATATATTCGAGTCTATTGTTGTCCCCTATCTTGGCACAATTTCATCGTCACATATTTAAGGTCTTGGTTGGTGCTGAAAACCGCTGTTGGTGCCAAGACTAAGACAACTGAAAGGAGGGGATTACGGTAAACCTACCTTGTGGACTGGACCTGAGCTTCAGTCATCCCAGGGGCAATTTGTACCTAACGACTAAACAGTCTGTTTTCCTTTTCTTTTTTAAGGATGAAGAATCTGTTTTCCTCTACTATGGTCACCATTTGGAAGAATTTCATTGTGAAATAGTGATGTTCATGGTTGGTCTTAAAAATTAATAGTCTTTTCTTTGGAACATATTATTAAGAAGTTTCCTGCAAATGTTTATTAAGGTTCTTGAACAAAAGTGTAAACGCTACAGTCTCTACTTGTTTTCATTTGGCAGCAACACTACTATAATTGTTTCATTTTACTCTTCTCATGGTAAATGGACAACCTTGGCTCACACAAAGACATGCCAACATTTGAAGTTCTTTGTGCAAGTACTAATCACTTGCTCAGTCCCAAAATCATTTACTCTGCTTTCAAAATTCTTCATTTATCAATTAATCAATGGTAACCCAACTGCATGAATGGTAATACAACTTTTGCCTGGTCAAATCATTATTTACAAGTAGTTTCTTGTAGCCTGTAATGGTTCTGCAACCTATAATAAGAGCTGCAGGCACACTTTGACCAAAACTCAATAGTCACACCAAGAACTGAGTTGTACGTCCTCCTCTCCTGCTGTATCAGTTTTGATTTGACCATCAGAGCAATGAGGATGAAGACCACGCAACCATTTCGACCAAGAGCAGCAGAGCTTGCATCTCGCATGTGCCAAATTTTTGACCGAATTATTTTTCCAATTTTTATTCGAATTTAAAAATCCACCTCCTCCCTCCTCTCCTATTTCAAATCCTCTCCAAACCCAAAATCCTCTATATAAAGCAGACTGTATATCAAGAACTGTGCTCCCATGGCTATTTGTTATGTTGTTCCATGGCCTAAGTCTTAACCAATAGAACAGTGCTCCCAGCCGGCTATAACAACCTTGCTTGCCTATTTCCTTATTGTCATGTAAACACCACACCGACAAAGTATGTGTCATGGCTTAGTATGCGTCAATCACCAGAAATGCAGAAACTATTTCTCTACCTTAGCTTGAAACAAATTTCCCACCGTATTGCATTCATGCACTACGTCTTAGATATCTCTGATTAGAAATATTAAGCTAGGATCACAAGTTAGTTTGAAACTCATGTGTTGCTCAAAGATGGAGCATATGGGTGGCATTTGAGCAATGAGGCTGAATCCAATCCGTCGAATTTGGTTCCTTTGTCGATGCTATGAACGTACGCCCGTAGTATGTTCTGGTGTAGATCAGTAATGGGACTGTCCAAGATGAAGACGGATTGAGCCAAATAGCTCGCAACACACAGAAAGGGTCGCAGGATATCTGAATTCCCTCGCCCAAAATTTCTATTTTGTGCCATATATCTTCCTCTGGCTCTTTCTAGTAGTATCTTCTTCCTGGAATTGGCTTCTCTACTTGGATTTTTTGTGCTTGGATTTGCTTGGATTCCTTACATCCGTTGGATTGAGTAAAGATGATGCAACCAACTTATCACCTATGTCATCCTTACTCAATCTAATAATTGTAAGGATCCAAACAAATCCAAGCACAAAAAATCCAAACAGAGAAGCCGGATCCCTTCCTCCTGCTCAACCCTCCCTACTACCTCGCTCCTCCATTTCAGATCGATATTTTGTACACATTCTTTCTAGATCACTAGTAGTATGAACTGGTGGGGACTAGCAGATAGCACAAGTGAGCTACAAAACTGGAGCTAGAGATTACACAAGGGATTAACAAAAAAGTCTACAGAGGGGTACAATTGTCTTTTCGATAACAAACTTGTACGTTTCCGATAGTCTTTGACGCGTATCCGACCATTTTAGTTGCGTATCCAAGTGTATCCTTGGGTTCAGTTACATGACAAGCCCGCGTATTCGTCGGAAAAGCGTCGGATACGCTCAAATACGCGACATAAACAATCTGATACATTAGGAAAAAAGACAATTTTACCCCTATTATTTTCTCATTTAAAGCTTTGCCGTGGGGAACTACTCTTTCACAGTCCAGCTTTGCATTCTAAATTTGATGTTGTAATTTTGGTTTGTTTTCCATTTTTTGTGATCTAGCTAGGGACATGTATCGAATTTCATGATGGAAATTTTTTGATTTGGGGATACCAATGTACTAAAATTATAAGTTAAAAATAAGAAAAGTTTTCCTATAAAATATGTTTTCCACTTCTCTCGATGTAGGACAAGATTTGAAGCCAAAATATATCGTCTTAATTATCTTATTTGCATTCTAATCTTTTTATGTTAGTTTGATTTTCCTTAGAATTCTTATTTTATTTAGAGTTTATCATTATTTATTTCCTTTTCAATTTAGATTCTTAGAATTTTGTGTTTGATTAGGATTGTGATTGTATTAGGTATGGGTGTCTATATATCATTCTATGTACTTGAGCAATCTTTTGTTATCAATAATGGCTAGTGGATTCTAGCATCAATGTGCTAACTGATCTTGCCAACAACCACCTGCACTCAAAGCCTTAATCACTCACACTCAGATCTTGGTCCTTCCTGCTAGTTATATTTTCTTTGATTTCTTCATCAGAGAAATAATGGTGAAGAGTGAAGACCAAGCAATCCAGTACAATTTTTGAATACCAACCACCCTTTTGGACTCTGAGCAGCAGAGCTTCCAGAGTGAAGATTAATAATTTACGACTTAAAAAAATGCAATTAAAATCAACCCAACATAAAATAAACAGGGGACTGAAGCTGTCACATATGGACATGACCAGCCTTCTCAAGTTAACAACCTTGCACTTTGAATATCATTCCAATAATAGCTTACGAGTTACTGTTGGAAATGAGTCCTTAGTCCTTACAAAGTTGAAGTAACTCTACTACTGCTAGACATTTCCTTCATAGAAAACTCTTCAATCGAATCCAGTGTTTTACTGGTTTTTTTTTTGGTTCTGTCTTCCTCCAACATTTTCTGTAATTGCAAATTTGCAATACTATAAATTCAGAAATCTACATATAACCTCATGTTTGAACAGCAATTTCTAGCATACACACAATAAATCAAATGGTAAATAAAAACTGTAATGAAATTTTAATTTTGTCTAGAAATTTTACATGTACAAGAATTGCCATGTAGCTTGAAATGCATGTTACTGCAGGATATGTAGAGAAAGAGATAAAAGAGCACACTCATGCAAACAATCTTTGACCAAATCCATCCCCATTGATCTTGCTGAGAACCACCACCAGCACACAAAGTTCTTCATCAGAGACGTAAGGACGATTGACCAACCCGACCAACAACCCATCTGGACCGAGCGAGCAGCAGAGCTTTGCTTTGAATTTTAAAAACACTCCTTTTCTATCTCAAGCCTTGTGTATATATACCATGCACTATCTAGATCTGCTATGTTCCCCATTGTGCCACTAATTCAATATCACCATTGTTTCCCCATCCCTCTGTAACCTTTGCTTGTGTTTGCCTTATAATGTTGCCACCGCACCCTTCTAAGTATCTGGCATCTCCTCCCTCACCAGAAACTATTCTCCAACTTCAGCTTCCAACATGTTTTTCTTGTCTTGAGAAATCCTGATTCTCAAGTATAAATTAAGCTAGGATCACAAGTTAGAGAAACCTCCCTCAATGTGAATTGTGAGCCACAAATGTGGCAGCACAGCCCCAAAGCAAGTTGGGAGATTTATCATGGGCTACTGGACATTGTGCAGTCGCTGCAGTATTGCAAGGTGCTCAGAGTGAATACTAGATAGATTCATTGTTATCAGTGTTTGATTCCTAAAGTTGGTTCGAATACAACTTGTAAATCTGAGAATTGGAATTATATTTCAAACGTTGTTCGGAACATAACAAAGAAAATCAACCCCAACATAAAAAACAGGGGGACTCAAGACTCCTAGACTAAAACTTCAAGAAAGGCCTCGCAAGTTAATAATTATGGAAGGACCAAACATAAGTACTAAATACAATCAATTATTAAAAATATCCCCTATATACTTGTTATGTATAGGGTTAAATTTGCCAAAAAGAACGCAGACACTAGGCAGCGGATGGGGCGGGAATAAAATTAACATCGCCAGCCTCCGACAGCGCCACCACAAATGGCTGCAGGTTCACTTGCTCGGTGCCATTTCCAGCCTCTGAAGCACCGTTACAATTCTCGTAGTCCAGAGACTCATCATCATAAATGTCCCACCATTTCTTCACCAACATCTTGATGTCTTCTCGCTCCATGTTCTCCCCTTCTCCATTGTACCTCCATGGCTTGGAACCCTAGTCACATTAAAACCAACCATCACTACTTTGTTATAAGTTCAAGATTTAATATGATGGAACTTGTGGGTTGTACACTCACATTAGCACAATAGTGGACAACCTTGACCTTCTCTAGCTCAATGTTTTCAGGGTGGCGCCAGAGCATAGCCAACACAAGGTTGTAGTTTGAAGAGATAGGCACGTACTTGTCCCTAAAGAAGACATTCAAGAAATCCTGCAAAAGTTCCAAAATTACTGTCAAATTAAAAACCCAATTGAGCAACAAATAAATAAAAATTTACTGTCGTGACAATTATTTACCTGCTCAGCAAACAAAGTAGGAGTAGATGTCTTGAGGGTGCTCAAGAGATCATGGTAAGTAGACAAGTTTGGCTCATAGACGAACATGCCAGCATTGAAATACAAAGGAGGTTTGGGACCCAAGGTATTGTCCCACTGTACCCTGTCTGGGCACTGCTGGCAGTACCCAATCTTGAACTGGGGACTGTCCTTCCAATTGGGCTCACAAAAGCAATCCTTCACGGCATAGAAGTAGTTGTCCGGGTAGTCAAACAAGTGGTCAATGTTCTGAAAAACTTGGATATCACCATCCAAGTAGATCATCTTGCTATAATCCACAAACTGCAACAGAAATAACGATCATATAAGAAAACAATAAAACCCTAACAAACAAACGGAACGGACACGAGTCAATAACCCAATAAATCGTGAAGAAAAACAAAACGTTACCTCCCAAATACGAAGCTTGGAGTAGTTGATGACGTAGTACGCCATGGCATAGTGAGTTTGGTTCTCAGGAGGGTGAACAGGTTCGATCTCTCTGACTATGCAGCCCTGAGAGACTAGGATCTGACGATGCTCTTCAGGCACATCAGGCAAGATGGCCACAACTAGTGGGTACTTGCTCTTCACCTTCCTCAAACCCTTGGCCAGACCAACCACACCTTTGACGTAGTCGCCGTTTCCGGCCAGGAACGTCACGTAGGCTCGGCTAGGGGCGGTGGCGGCCTTGGTGGAGAGGATGGCGGTGGTAGTGGACTTGGTGATATCATGAGGAGCCATGTTGAGTGTTTGTTTGGGATGGAAGAAAAGGATTGGTGTAGTTGAGGATTTGAGATGAAGAACTGATCGAAGAAGTGTTTAGAACTTAGAAGAGTGGGTAGTGTATGCTCTGAAAGGCTTTGTTTGCAATGGTTTTGGATGATGAAGTTGGGTAGGGGTTGAGGGGTTTATATAGGAATTGAGGTGTGAAATTATAAATGGGGTAGGTTGGTTGTGATTATGGAAACGAAATGGTAGTTTAGGGTAACTAATATAAATGTGGATCCTAGAGGAAAGTAATAGGTGGATGGTTCTGAGGAGTCTGATCACTCTGATGAGTCGTATTTTCCCACTGATGAAGGGTGATTACTGATTAGCAGCATATCTTTCAAGATCAAGAATCTACAACTCGCACTAAATCTCTGATGCGTTATCTGTTAATTAATACTAATTTTGTCATTCAAGTCAAATTTAATTGGATTCAATTATAATAAGGATTATTGTTTTGGATATTTCAATAAACTGGATTATCCTTCTAGTCCACCATGCTTTTGCATATGACTATAATATCCTTGTGATCTTCTCGTAATATCGACTTCAACTCACCATATAATACCGTAATCTAAAAATTGCACCATAAATGAAAAGATTATTACTATAGGAAATCGTACGTTGGGATCTCGAATATTAGTGAATAATAATGTTATTAATCAAAAAATTATTGTATCTGTAAAATAGTCATCTAAAGCTAAACAACATCCTTAGGTTCCATATGCTTGTGTTTACAAGTAACATATATTTAGCAATGTAAACCTTCATAAATCATGATATTTGAAATGAAGTAGCTAGTGAGTGTTGGGACGGTAAACCTTAATTCACGAGTTCATTCATTCTTGATCAAAAAATTCAAATGATCAAGATCAGATATATAGAATTAGTATGCTTACTTGCAGAAGAGACCGGATGAACAAAGAAATGTGGATCGAGTGTAGTAGTTGAACCTAAAAATCTCCAAAAATAAAAGGGTGTAGTGGTAATTAGACTACAAATATGTTTATGTGACCGACATGAGGTAGCTAGATCTTCCTACCAGAGGCGAAGAATACTATAGTACCCTCCGATGAACACTCATCACAACGCCACGTATACATTATTGAAACACGTGGCTCTACCCCTAGTCCGCTAGATTCCAAAGTAGGCGAGGCCCACCGATGGCTTAAACCCCACGGAATCAAACTAGCTAACCAGCCCGGTTCACTGTTTGTGATATAACGGATGGGACCCACTCTCATCCCCAGGTGTCAATCCAGTGAGTAGTGTAAGACCACGTGGCCCCGTCGGTGAGCCGAAACTGGGTTCTGCCACTTGGCATGGGGAGAGCTTCCCAGAAGAACAGCCATGCATGCAAGAAATGGCTGCTTTTTTCGGTTAAGTTAGTTGGTTGGCCCCAAATAAGACGCGTTTAGCTTTAAATCTTTAATACGGGTTGGACGGCGTCGTATTAACTTGTGTGGGATAAGGTAACTTGTGTGGGATAAGGTAACACCGACCGACCATATCTTAGAATAGTATTAATTAGATAATGTATCTTGACTCTGGACTAATATGGTAGCTGTAATTAATATTCCGTTTAATATTCTTGGAGAATCTTCCTAATCCTTAAAATTTGGTTGTGTGATTCAACTGTCCAGATTCTTGGGGTTTCTTTTGATTATTTCCATCATTTTCAGCCCTTGATTGTGTTGAATATTCTACTACGTGATTCCCTTAAAAGATTGATTCACTTTCCTTGCGAATATTCCATATATATATGGAGGATTTTTCCTTTCACAAATTTTGGCTATCAAGATCGATCA
This sequence comes from Potentilla sterilis, assembly GCA_963682095.1. NCBI lineage: Eukaryota > Viridiplantae > Streptophyta > Magnoliopsida > Rosales > Rosaceae > Potentilla > Potentilla sterilis. The sequence continues at coordinate 70,780,592 of OY821754.1, forward strand.
TCTCTAATTATGGAAAACGAAGAAGAACCAAGAGTTTAGGGTATTAATGCATGTGATATTCTTGTGGAGCAAAATCTACGATGTTTAGGTACAGAATTATAATTTAAACTTAAAAGATTTTTTGGGTTAACGTGTTACCCTCATGCGATCATACATACTACCTAAGAATTGGAACTGTCAAATTGATTATAATTATACATAATTAGAGAAGTTTTTTTGGTCAGTACGTGTTAATCTCATTCGATCATGGCCGACGTCTATTAGGGCTTGCTTAATCCATACTTCAGTTTTCGATTTTGGAAATATGCATGAAACCTTAATTACACTCCTTGATCATGGTTAAAGGATGGGATCCTTAACCGAAAGAGGGTATCCTATACAGGACCGCAACTACCCGAAAATTTTCCATCCTTCTCATATGCTTGGAGCGAGTGAGTGAAAGAGTTGGTCTCCTAGTCGACTACTATTTCTCTTGCAAATAATGCTCCCTGTTCATAGAGCGATTGTCTTTTAGTTTGTATTGATGATCGAGATAAGGATTTTTGCTTGGAATAACTTTTGAGTCGTTTTAACGCATAATGATAGTTCAATTTTAGTGGCAGTTAGGGTTTACGTGATTGATTCACTTCTACATGCTGCACGTACGTTGTTTATGTTTGGCACCTTGCATTTGCCATGTTAGATTGAAGTTACACTCTTCTACTATTTGACAAACCTGTATATACTGCGATGTGTGCAAAAACTAACAAGCGTCCACTAACCCAAGTAATTTGAATCTTTATTTTAGATATTCTAGCATTGGATTCTTGGTTAATTTCTTGTTGTAGGGGGTACAATTTGTGTTCTGCAATTACTTTTGTATATCAATTTTCTCCCATCGTCAAGAGGTTCAAAAAAAAAAGATAAAAGTATAACTTCAATCAATCAATCTAACATGGCAAGTGCAGGAATGAACATCAATTTGATTTGGGATGAATGGGATAAACGGAGGACAGCATCAATTCGTAATTCACGTCACATACATTACCACCTTACTATATTACAACCGTCGTCCCAACAAAAAAAGAGGGACTCCAGTACCAACAACTATACTCACTCAAGAACCCGGCCCCATGACAAGTGAAAATGGAAATGTGAGGACCAAGACCAAAAGACAACAAATTACCAGAACGTACTCTCATTCGGAAGGTCCCCTATATGTACTTCTTCTATATAGGAAACTAATTCTCCAGAATTCAGACCCCGTAGGCACTAATTAAGCAGCAGACGGGGCGGAAAAATATTTGAGATCGCCGGCCTCTGTTAACAACGCCGTCTGGAAGGGCTGCAAGTTTACCTGCCGACTTCTATTTCTAGCCGCCAGAGGAGCCACAGTGTTTTCGTAATCCAAGGACTCATCGTTATAGATATCCCACCACCTCTTCACCAGCATCTTGATGTCTTCCCTCTCCATGTTCTCCCCTTCTCCATTGTACCTCCATGGCTTGGACCCCTAATCAGATAAGAATGAACAATTAGTAAACTATATATGATCTCCAATGAAGATTGATGATAATTAAGTAAATGATCGATTGAAGTGCACTCACATTAGCGCAATAGTGGACCACCTTGACCTTGTCCAATTCAATGTTTTCAGGGTGACGCCAAAGCATGGCCAAAACTAGGTTGTAAATTGAAGGGATGGGTTTGTACTTATCCTTAAAGAAATGGTTCAAGAAATCCTACAATTCAATACCAACAAAATTTCACGTCAGACTATAGCCAATCGGGCAAATAAACATTAATCCTCCCAGACAAGATAGCATCATATTCACTACTATACCTGCTCAGCAAATAGAGTAGGAGTGCTAGTCTTGAGGGCACTGAGGAGTTCCTGGTAAGTGGACAAGCAAGGCTGATATACAAACATGCCTGCGTTAAAATATAGAGGTGGCTTTGGACCCAAGCTATTGTCCCACTGGACCTTATCAGGGGACTGCTGACAGTAACCAATCTTGAACTGGGGACTGTTCCTCCAGTTGGTCTCACAGAAGCAATCCTTGACAGCATAGAAGTAGTTGTCTGGATAGTCGAACAGATGATCGATGTTCTCAAACACTTGGATATCTCCATCCAAGTAGATCATCTTGCTATACTCCACAAACTGTAACAACAAATGAATTAAGATTGACCGGGCCAAATGATTTAAATTGAATGGACACGTTAGAAACCTAGTAAGGTACACGTACCTCCCAAATACGAAGCTTGGAGTAGTTGATGACGTAGTACGCCATGGCATACTCAGTCTGGTTCTCAGGAGGGTGAACAGGCTCGATCTCTCGGATTATGCAGCCCTGAGAAACCAGGATCTGACGGTGGTCTTCAGGCACGTCGGGCAAGATAGCCACAACTAGTGGATACTTGCTCTTGACCTTCCTTAAACCCTTGGCCAACCCAACCACACCTTTCACATAGTCACCGTTTCCGGCCAAGAACGTCACATAGGCACGGCTACGGGTAGAGGAGGACTTGACGATTGAGACGGTTGTGGCAGCTTTGGTGTTACGAGGAGCCATGATGGAAAAGAGAGATTTTGTGAGAAATGAAAACGGGGGCTTTGGAGATGATCAAGAAATTAAACTGTTTAGAAAGACTTGTGTTTGCTCAAGGCTTTTGAGGGTTGATGGAGTATGGTGGAGGGGTGGGGGGATTATATATAGGATTTCGGTTTGATACTGTAGAATGTAGTAGATGCATGTTTTGGTGAAACTTTACAAGTTGATGGGTGTATTAGCTAATTACTTCATTTTCTACCATTCCAAAGATAAGCATGATCTAATCAAATAAATGTTTTTGAATATAGTGTTTACAGTTACCCTTCCAGTAATGGATGGCATATTAACAAGTAATTGATAGCATATTAACAAGTAATTATTCATCACTGGATTCGGTGAAATCCGGTAAATTTTGACACTGGAGCTATTTACGGTCCAGAAAATGTTTCTGTAATATAGAAAATGAAGGGCAACATGGTCGTAAATGTTTGTTAGCTCCAGCACCGACTAATCTCCATACACGAAATGTCACTTCCTTCTAGCCACGTACACATGTTCAATTACGTGGCAGTTTATAGTTGAATCGATCAGATAGATTAACCAAGTCCGTACCGAAAAAAATACAGTGAAAATATACCGCATTACATTATGTGCGAATGGATGTGCCACATATTACATTTTTAAACGCGATATTCAAATGCAATGACACTCAACCTTAATTAGTAACACACTAACTTTCTACTCAATCCCTTTGAATCGACACGAGGCAGGGACGGAGCATTGGAGCTTCCTAGAAGTAATCCTACATCACTGTTAGTCCTACATCACTGTTTAATTTTCCAGTTTTGTTAGTTGGTACTAAATAAGACGCGTTTAACTTCAATTCGGTGGCGACGTCATGGTATTAAATTCCGGTTAGGATAGCGGGTCTTATAGGATAAGCTAACCGACCAAATCTTACTTAGTACTGGATAATGTTAATTTGTAAATTGTATGACCAAAGTGTAGTAAATTTGTTTTAAGATAATGGGTGACCTACACTTTTTGCATTAGAGTGGTTAAAAGATTGATGACTTTTGCACTTTGGGAATATTCCATCACATATTCTTGGAGAATCTTCTATTCCTTAAGGATGAATAATCTGTGATTAACTTGTCAAGATTGTTTGGATTTTTATTTCATTTCCCTAATTTGAGCCATTGATTAGTAGGTAGTTTCCTTATGCTTGAAACTTGGGAGTTGTTTCCATTTTCTTAATTGTGAGACAACTAGTCCTAATGTTGAGAAGATGAAGCTAAAGTAATATCTTCAGCAAAATCAAAATAAAGACTCTTTTTGTTCACATTTTATACAAACTTTGGACCTCCTCTAATACTGTATATTGGAGTGATTAGGGTAACTGGGCATCAGACATTTCGTTCACAGTTAATATTAGTCAAGTTTGACGGTACTTCTTCCTCACCAGCACTCATTTCTGAGACCTTCAACAGAAATGGTTAATCTGGTGTGCTGGTGATCTTATGTCGCTATTCAATCCATTGGACCAATTCAAAGAAAGGGTTGGTCATATAATTTACTTTTCAAAACAATGTGTTGGACTTCTGGATCCAATTTCCAGGTGGTACCTTGAGCAAGTACTAAATACATTATTCCAAGATAAGGTTTGCACTGTGGACACTGATGCTCAAAGCTCGAAAGTAACAGGGCTTGTTATTCACTAGGAAATTTGCCTTCAGCCATTGATCAGTAAGCTAGGAGAATTTTTAACATGATCCATGATGCAGTTGTGCAGATTTATTTTTCTTGCACTATAGACCTGAGATGCAACAACAATACAAAAAGAACTTATTTTCCTCTTGATCTTGAATGGATATTGATATACAAGGGTTATTACACATCAATGGAGGAAAGAAATCAGAGGACTAGCTTTGGAGAACAAGACTCTTGCCAAGAATCATGTCATCTGTTGAAAAATCAGCTTCTTTCCTGAACGTTCCTCTGCCAAAGTCTAGGTTGTAGGAGTCTGCAAGACCTTCGACCAGGTCATATTCAGGTTTCCACCCAAGCACGCTCTTTGCTTTGTCAATCGATGCGAAGAAATGCTGCATCACATTAATAACATAATGTTAGCTTCCTGAAGTTAAGAACACAATATTTTTGCCTTATCTCATGAAATTCTTATCCATATTTTCAACTTGTCAACTATTTGATTTGCAAGCTATCCTATGTGTATACAGAAAGTAAATGTCTAAACATTAATACTCACCTGGTCGCGAAATGGAAATGCCTTCTTCTTGCCAAAATCAAACTCCTTAGGGTTATAGTGAACGATCTCAGGCTCAGGAAACCCAGCAGCCTAACAAAATCAACGACAAATAAGAAACTCAAGAATTCAGAAGATAGTGATTCTTCTTTTTGTCAGTGCCCTACAATATACCTTTGCACATGCTTTTGCTAATCCATCAAAGGTGACATATTTTTCTCCAGAGATGTTGAACACTTCCTTGCTGGCCTTTTCATTACCAAGAACCTTAATGAAGGCAGTTGCTAGATCCTGCAAAACATATGACCAAATGAAGCTTCAATAATGCTCCAAATATACTAAACAAAAGTATATGAAGATTTTGACATCATATTACCTTAACATGACCGAGTTGTGTTATTTGTATTCCCGAGTTAGGAACTGGAATTGGGCGGCCAGCTTTCAACCGGTGGAAGAACCACTCTTCAACAGGATTGTAGTTCAGTGGTCCATAGATGTAGACTGGCCTTATAGAAGTCCAATTGACACCCTTGGATTCAAGCAAGCTCTCTGTCTCAAGCTTTCCCTTGTGCCTGCTCTTTGGATCAACTGCATCGGTCTATCACCAGAAATAGTAAAACATGAATAATTTAGAGCAGAATCCCAAAATATTGAGCTGGAAGAATGTAATGAAAATCTACAGAGAAAGTTATACAGCAGGAAATTCACACTCCCATACTGAAAAGTAAGATATTTAGAACATCAGGCATACCTCAAAGTGAGGTAATTGGTCAGATTTCAAATAAACACCAGCTGAAGAGCAGTATATGTACCTGAGAATCAGTGGAATTGTTAAATCATCAACATTTGCTATCAGCTGGTATTTGAGTATTTGAGTAAATCTAAGAACTATCTATTTAATCAAAGCACCGACAATTCACATTTCCAAATATCACTTTTCCAGTTCATGATTCATTTCTTTAGTTCCATTTTGACTCACAATTACATCTCTACATATGAAGTTACCTGATCTTTAATTAAAATCCCAAATGTGTCAGCTGGCTTACCCAATCTTATAATATGTTTGACCATAACCAGGCTTATTCATTACTCTTGACATGTTTCCATGAATATTAAGATGACAGTCAAAGAACAAGGTATCTAATTTTATGACAGAAAAATGATAGAATTTCAAATCTACTGCCAGATATCTTATGATGCCAACTTTGAAATTCTATTATTATTGTTAAACAATAACTAATAAGTCAATGAAGAAAAAAATGAAGAAAAAAAAATCACACTGCACGCGTGTTAATCTATATCTAACTTGTACTTAGGCCCTGATCTAAACCCATATCTAGAACAGCAGATCATCCATAAACAAAGGAGAGATAATTTTTAAGTTGCTTCATAAACCGACCATAAATAAAGAAGATGACTTGATATCATCAGTAGGGTTTCTAAGAGCTTACTGTTCTAACTTCGGAAGTCCATCCAAAATAGGCACAATTTCCTCTGCCTCTCGTCCTGAAAATTTCCAGAGACATTCAGATTATGAAGTATAAGAGTAAGGTGATGCAGTGACAATTATAGTGAAAGAATCCAAATAGACACCCAATTTCTGAATGGTATACACACCGTTTATGTCGTAAACAACATCAAAGCCTTCAGCTGAAAGACTGGACTTCACAAAATCAAAGTCCTTTCTGTCTCCTTTCAAATGCAAAATCTACAACAACGATTATTAAAAAATGAAATGTGCAAAAGCATGTGAAATCATTACAAGTTAATTAGTTTTTGGAGCCTTATCAACAGCATTATACCTTGGAAGCGAAATCTGTGTAGTCACTATCGGATTCACCTGGCAGCTGCTGAGTGATTGGTGCTTTCCCTCTGGTAAACAATGTAACCTGCCAAAGTAAACCTGATATTAACAACGTATCGAGAATCAAGGCACATAACAACTTAGTCGAACTACTTTAGCATTATTATATAAATCGTGTTACGCACTTACACCTCAACTCTAAACTATAAAATAGTGACAGATATTGGAACTGAAGCACTACAATCTTATATGAAGCTCACATTATAGCTACCTCATTCTGTAGGAATAAGTTTCAGAAAGGCTTGAGACTCGAAAAGCTAAGTTCAACTTAGAGCAATCTCACACCTAAACTAACAACTGAACCATTCCTATCCTAAAGCTCACATTCCATTAGTCTCATTAAGTCATTATAAAACAATGACATAAAGGAAAAAATGGTACAAATGAAAAGTCGGAAACTTGGAAATGAAGAGAATGAGGATGATACCTGATGACCCTCTTTAACAAGAAGCCTAGACAAGAAGATACCAATGAACCTAGTGCCTCCCATTATAAGAATCTTCTTCGCACT